>JAUIMM010003450.1:0-60839 GCA_031769625.1 Taudactylus pleione
ACTATATATTCACATATACTACTATATATAATGTAACTATATAGTCACATATACTCCTATATATTGTAACTATATATTCACATATACTCCTATATAATGTAACTATATATTCACATATACACCTATATAAAGTAACTATATATTCACATATACTCCTATATAATGTAACTATATATTCACATATACTACTGTATATAATGTAACTATATATTCACATATACTACTTTATATAATGTAACTATATATCCACATATATTCATATATAATGTAACTATATATTCACATATACTCCTATATAACGTAACTATATATTCACATATACTCCTATATAATGTAACTATATATATCCACATATACTCCTATATAATGTAACTATATATTCACATATACTCCTATATAATTTAACTATATATTCACATATACTCCTATATAATGTAACTATATATTCACATAATCTCCTATATAATGTAACTATATATTCACATACACTCCTATATAATGCAACTATATATTCACTTATACTCCTATATAATGTAACTATATATTCACATATACTCCTATATAATGTAACTATATATTCACATATACTACTGTATATAATGTAACTATATATTCACATATACTATTGTATATAATGTAACTATATATCCACATACTCCTATATAATGTAACTATGTATTCACATATACTCCTATATAATGTAACTATATATATCCACATATACTCCTATATAATGTAACTATATATTCACATATACTCCTATATAATGTAACTATATATTCACATATACTCCTATATAATGTAACTATATATTCACATATACTCCTATATAATGTAACTATGTATTCACATATACTCCTATATAATGTAACTATATATATCCACATATACTCCTATATAATGTAACTATATATTCACATATACTCCTATATAATGTAACTATATATTCACATATACTAATGTATATAATGTAACTATATATTCACATATACTACTGTATATAATGTAACTATATATTCACATATACTCTTATATAATGTAACTATATAATCACATATACTACTGTATATAATCTAACTATATATTCACATATACTACTATATAATGTAACTATATTTTCACATAATCTCCTATATAATGTAACTATGTATTCACATACACTCCTATATAATGTAACTATATATTCACATATACTCTTATATAATGTAATTAGATATTCACATATACTCCTATATAATGTAACTATATATTCACATACACTCCTATATAATGTAACTATATATTCACATATACTACTGTATATAATGTAACTATATATTCACATATACTACTATATATAATGTAACTATATATTCACATATACTCCTATATAATGTAAATATATATTCACATACACTCCTATATAATGTAACTATATATTCACATATAATACTACATTTAATGTAACTATATATTCACATATACTACTATATATATAGTAACTATATATTCACATATACTCCTATATAATGTAACTATATATTCACATATACTCCTATATAATGTAACTATATATTCACATATACTCCTATAAAATGTAACTATATATTCACATATACTATTGTATATAATGTAACTATATATCCACATACTCCTATATAAAGTAACTATATATTCACATATACTCCTATATAATTTAACTATATATTCACATATACTCCTATATAATGTAACTAAATATTCACATATACTCCTATATAATGTAACTATATATTCACATATATTCCTATAAAATGTAACTATATATTCACATATACTCCTATATAATGTAACTATATATTCACATATAGTCCTATATAATGTAACTATATATTCACATATACTACTGTATATAATGTAACTATATATTCACATATACTCCTATATAATGTAACTATATATTCACATAATCTCCTATATAATGTAACTATGTATTCACATACACTCCTATATAATGTAATTATATATTCACATATACTCCTATATAATGTAACTATATATTCACATATACTACTGTATATAATGTAACTATATATTCACATATACTACTATATATAATGTAAATATATATTCACATATACTCCTATATAATGTAACTATATATTCACATACACTCCTATATAATGTAACTATATATTCACATATACTACTGTATATAAAGGAACTATATATTCACATATACTACTATATATAATGTAACTATGTATTCACATATACTCCTATATAATGTAACTATATATTCGCATATACTACTGTATATAATGTAACTATATATTCACATATACTCCTATATAATGTAACTATATATTCACATATACTCCTATATAAAGTAACTATATATTCACATATACTCCTATATAATGTAACAATATATATTCACATATACTACTGTATAAAATGTAACTATATATTCACATATACTACTGTATATAATGTAACTATATATTCACATAAACTACTGTATATAATGTAACTATATATTCACATAATCTCCTATATAATGTAACTATGTATTCACATACACTTCTATATAATGTAACTATATATTCACATATACTCTTATATAATGTAATTATATATTCACATATACTCCTATATAATGTAACTATATATTCACATACACTCCTATATAATGTAACTATATATTCACATATACTACTGTATATAATGTAACTATATATTCACATATACTCCTATATAATGTAACTATATATTCACATATACTCCTATATAATGTAACTATAGATTCACATATACTCCTATATAAAGTAACTATATATTCACAAATAATCCTATATAATGTAACTATATATTCACATATACTACTGTATAAAATGTAACTATATAGTCACATATACTACTGTATTTAATGTAACTATATATTCACATATACTACTGTATATAATGTAACTATATATTCACATATACTTCTATATATAATGTAACTATATTCACATATCCTCCTATATAATGTAACTATATATTCACATATACTCCTATATAATGTAACTATATATTCACATATACTACAGTATATAATGTAACTATATATTCACATATACTACTATATATAATGTAACTATATATTCACATATACTACTGTATATAATGTAACTATATATTCACATATACTCCTATATAATGTAACTATATATTCACATATACTACTGTATAAAATGTAACTATATATTCACATATACTACTGTATATAATGTAACTATATATTCATATATACTACTGTATATAATGTAACTATATATTCACATATACTCCTATATAATGTTACTATATATTCACATATACTAATGTATATAATGTAACTATATATTCACATATACTCCTATATAATGTAACTATATATTCACATATACTACTGTATATAATGTAACTATATATTCACATATATTTATATAATGTCACCATGTACTCACATATATACCTACTGTATATAATGTAACTATATATTCACATATACTACTATATAATGTAACTATATATTCACATAATCTCCTATATAATGTAACTATGTATTCACATACACTCCTATATAATGTATCTATATATTCACATATACTCTTATATAATGTAATTATATATTCACATATACTCCTATATAATGTAACTATATATTCACAAACACTCCTATATAATGTAACTATATATTCACATATACTACTGTATATAATGTAACTATATATTCACATATACTACTATATATAATGTAACTATATATTCACATATACTCCTATATAATGTAACTATATATTCACATACACTCCTATATAATGTAACTATATATTCACATATACTACTGTATATAGTGTAACTATATATTCACATATACTACTATATATAATGTAACTATATAGTCACATATACTCCTATATATTGTAACTATATATTCACATATACTCCTATATAATGTAACTATATATTCACATATACACCTATATAAAGTAACTATATATTCACATATACTCCTATATAATGTAACTATATATTCACATATACTACTGTATAAAATGTAACTATATATTCACATATACTACTGTATATAATGTAACTATATATTCACATATACTACTGTATATAATGTAACTATATATTCACAAATACTACTATATATAATGTAACTATATATTCACATATACTCCTATATAATGTAACTATATATTCACATATACTCCTATATAATGTAACTATATATTCACATACACTCCTATATAATGTAACTATATATTCACATATACTACTGTTTATAAAGTAACTATATATTCACATATACTACTATATATAATGTAACTATATATTCACATATACTCCTATATAATGTAACTATATATTCACATATACTAATGTATATAATGTAACTATATATTCACATATACTCCTATATAATGTAACTATATATTCACATATACTCCTATATAAAGTAACTATATATTCACATATACTCCTATATAATGTAACTATATATTCACATATACTACTGTATAAAATGTAACTATATATTCACATATACTACTGTATATAATGTAACTATATATTCACATATACTACTGTATATAATGTAACTATATATTCACATACACTACTATATAATGTAACTATATATTCACATAATCTCCTATATAATGTAACTATGTATTCACATACACTCCTATATAATGTAACTATATAATCACATATACTCTTATATAATGTAATTATATATTCACATATACTCCTATATAATGTAACTATATATTCACATATACTACTGTATATAATGTAACTATATATTCACATATATTTATATAATGTCACCATGTACTCACATATATACCTATATAATGTAACTATATATTCACATATACTCCTATATAATGGAGCTATATATTCACATACACTCCTATATAATGTAACTATATATTCACATATACTACTGTATATAATGTAACTATATATTCACATACACTACTGTATATAATGTAACTATGCTGCATTCACATATACTCCTTTATAATGTAACAATATATTCACATATACTCCTATATGATGTAACTATATATTCACATATACTCCTATATAATGTAACTATATATTCACATATACTCCTATATAATGTAACTTTGTATTCACATAAACTTCTATATAATGTAACTATATATTCACATATACTCCTTTATAATGTAACTATATATTCACATATACACCTATTTAATGTAACTATATATTTACATATACTTATATAATGTCACCATGTACTCACATATATACCTATATAATGTAACTCTATATTTACATATGCAATTATATAATGTCACCATGTACTCACATATACACCTATATAATGTAAATATATATTCACATATATACTTACATAATCTCCTATATAATGTAACTATATATTCACATATAAACTTATATACTGTCACTATGTATTCACATATACACCTATATAATGTAACTATATATTCACAATCTCCTATATAATGTAACTATATATTCACATACACTCCTATATAATGTAACTATATATTCACATAATCTCCTATATAATGTAAATATGTATTCACATATACTCCTTTATAATGTAACTATGTATTCACATATACTACTGTATATAATGTAACTATATATTCACATATACTCCTATATAATGTAACTATATATTCACATATACTCCTATATAACGTAACTATATACTCACATAATCTCCTATATAATGTAACTATGTATTCTCATATACTCCTTTATAATGTATCTATATATTCACATAATCTCCTATATAATGTAACTATATATTCACATATACTTATATAATGTCACCAAGTACTCACATATATACATATATAATGTAACTATATATTCACATATACACTTATATAATGTCACCATGTACTCACATATATACCTATATAATGTAACTATATATTCACATATACACTTACATAATCTCCTATATAATGTAACTATATTTTCACATATACACTTATATAATGTCACCATGTACTCACATATACACCAATATAATGTAACTATATATTCACATATACAATTATATAATGTCACCATGTACTCAAATATACATCTATATAATGTACCTATATGTTCACATATACACTTACATAATCTGTATAATGTAACTATATATTCACTTATACACTTATATAATGTCACCATGTACTCACATATACACCTATATAATGTAACTATATATTCACATAATCTCCTACATAATGTAACTATATATTCACATATTCTCCTATATAATGTAACTATATATTAACATAATCTCCTATGTAATGTAACTATGTATTCATATAAACACTTATATAATGTCACCATGTACTCACATAATCTCCTATATAATGTAACTTTATATTCGCATATACTTCTATATAATGTAACTATATATTCAAATATACCCCTATATAATGTAACTATATGTTCACATAATCTCCTATATAATGTAACTATATATTCACATATACTCCTATATAATGTAACTTTGTATTCACATAAACTTCTATATAATGTAACTATGCTGCATTCACATATACTCCTTTATAATGTAACAATATATTCACATATACTCCTATATGATGTATCTATATATTCACATATACTCCTATATAATGTAACTATATATTCACATATACTCCTATATAATGTAACTTTGTATTCACATAAACTTCTATATAATGTAACTATATATTCACATATACTCCTTTATAATGTAACTATATATTCACATATACACCTATTTAATGTAACTATATATTTACATATACTTATATAATGTCACCATGTACTCACATATATACCTATATAATGTAACTATATATTTACATATACAATTATATAATGTCACCATGTACTCACATATACACCTATATAATGTAAATATATATTCACATATATACTTACATAATCTCCTATATAATGTAACTATATATTCACATATACACTTATATACTGTCACTATGTATTCACATATACACCTATATAATGTAACTATATATTCACAATCTCCTATATAATGTAACTATATATTCACATACACTCCTATATAATGTAACTATATATTCACATAATCTCCTATATAATGTAAATATGTATTCACATATACTCCTTTATAATGTAACTATGTATTCACATATACTACTGTATATAATGTAACTATATATTCACATATACTCCTATATAATGTAACTATATATTCACATATACTACTGTATAAAATGTAACTATATATTCACATATACTACTGTATATAATGTAACTATATATTCATATATACTACTGTATATAATGTAACTATATATTCACATATACTACTTTATATAGTGTAACTATATATTCACATATACTCCTATATAATGTAACTATATATTCACATATACTCCTATATAATGTAACTATATATTCACATATACTCCTATAAAATGTAACTATATATTCACATACACTATTGTATATAATGTAACTATATATCCACATACTCCTATATAAAGTAACTATATATTCACATATACTCCTATATAATTTAACTATATATTCACATATACTCCTATATAATATAACTAAATATTCACATATACTCCTATATAATGTAACTATATATTCACATATATTCCTATAAAATGTAACTATATATTCACATATACTCCTATATAATGTAACTATATATTCACATATACTCCTATATAATGTAACTATATATTCACATATACTACTGTATATAATGTAACTATATATTCACATATACTCCTATATAATGTAACTATATATTCACATAATCTCCTATATAATGTAACTATGTATTCACATACACTCCTATATAATGTAATTATATATTCACATATACTCCTATATAATGTAACTATATATTCACATACACTCCTATATAATGTAACTATATATTCACATATACTACTGTATATAATGTAACTATATATTCACATATACTACTATATATAATGTAAATATATATTCACATATACTCCTATATAATGTAACTATATATTCACATACACTCCTATATAATGTAACTATATATTCACATATACTACTGTATATAAAGGAACTATATATTCACATATACTACTATATATAATGTAACTATGTATTCATATATACTCCTATATAATGTAACTATATATTCGCATATACTACTGTATATAATGTAACTATATATTCACATATACTCCTATATAATGTAACTATATATTCACATATACTCCTATATAAAGTAACTATATATTCACATATACTCCTATATAATGTAACTATATATTCACATATACTACTGTATAAAATGTAACTATATATTCACATATACTACTGTATATAATGTAACTATATATTCACATAAACTACTGTATATAATGTAACTATATATTCACATAATCTCCTATATAATGTAACTATGTATTCACATACACTCCTATATAATGTAACTATATATTCACATATACTCTTATATAATGTAATTATATATTCACATATACTCCTATATAATGTAACTATATATTCACATACACTCCTATATAATGTAACTATATATTCACATATACTACTGTATATAATGTAACTATATATTCACATATACTCCTATATAATGTAACTATATATTCACATATACTCCTATATAATGTAACTATAGATTCACATATACTCCTATATAAAGTAACTATATATTCACAAATAATCCTATATAATGTAACTATATATTCACATATACTACTGTATAAAATGTAACTATATAGTCACATATACTACTGTATTTAATGTAACTATATATTCACATATACTACTGTATATAATGTAACTATATATTCACATATACTTCTATATATAATGTAACTATATATTCACATATCCTCCTATATAATGTAACTATATATTCACATATACTACAGTATATAATGTAACTATATATTCACATATACTACTATATATAATGTAACTATATATTCACATATACTACTGTATATAATGCAACTATATATTCACATATACTCCTATATAATGTAACTATATATTCACATATACTACTGTATAAAATGTAACAATATATTCACATATACTACTGTATATAATGTAACTATATATTCATATATACTACTGTATATAATGTAACTATATATTCACATATACTCCTATATAATGTTACTATATATTCACATATACTAATGTATATAATGTAACTATATATTCACATATACTCCTATATAATGTAACTATATATTCACATATACTACTGTATATAATGTAACTATATATTCACATATATTTATATAATGTCACCATGTACTCACATATATACCTACTGTATATAATGTAACTATATATTCACATATACTACTATATAATGTAACTATATATTCACATAATCTCCTATATAATGTAACTATGTATTCACATACACTCCTATATAATGTATCTATATATTCACATATACTCTTATATAATGTAATTATATATTCACATATACTCCTATATAATGTAACTATATATTCACAAACACTCCTATATAATGTAACTATATATTCACATATACTACTGTATATAATGTAACTATATATTCACATATACTACTATATATAATGTAACTATATATTCACATATACTCCTATATAATGTAACTATATATTCACATACACTCCTATATAATGTAACTATATATTCACATATACTACTGTATATAGTGTAACTATATATTCACATATACTACTATATATAATGTAACTATATAGTCACATATACTCCTATATATTGTAACTATATATTCACATATACTCCTATATAATGTAACTATATATTCACATATACACCTATATAAAGTAACTATATATTCACATATACTCCTATATAATGTAACTATATATTCACATATACTACTGTATAAAATGTAACTATATATTCACATATACTACTGTATATAATGTAACTATATATTCACATATACTACTGTATATAATGTAACTATATATTCACAAATACTACTATATATAATGTAACTATATATTCACATATACTCCTATATAATGTAACTATATATTCACATATACTCCTATATAATGTAACTATATATTCACATACACTCCTATATAATGTAACTATATATTCACATATACTACTGTTTATAAAGTAACTATATATTCACATATACTACTATATATAATGTAACTATATATTCACATATACTCCTATATAATGTAACTATATATTCACATATACTAATGTATATAATGTAACTATATATTCACATATACTCCTATATAATGTAACTATATATTCACATATACTCCTATATAAAGTAACTATATATTCACATATACTCCTATATAATGTAACTATATATTCACATATACTACTGTATAAAATGTAACTATATATTCACATATACTACTGTATATAATGTAACTATATATTCACATATACTACTGTATATAATGTAACTATATATTCACATACACTACTATATAATGTAACTATATATTCACATAATCTCCTATATAATGTAACTATGTATTCACATACACTCCTATATAATGTAACTATATAATCACATATACTCTTATATAATGTAATTATATATTCACATATACTCCTATATAATGTAACTATATATTCACATACACTACTATATAATGTAACTATATATTCACATATACTACTATACATAATGTAACTATATATTCACATATACTCCTATATAATGTAACTATATATTCACATACACTCCTATATAATGTAACTATATATTCACATATACTACTGTATATAATGTAACTATATATTCACATATACTACTATATATAATGTAACTATATATTCACATATACTCCTATATAATGTAACTATATATTCACATATACTCCTATATAAAGTAACTATATATTCACATATACTCCTATATAATGTAACTATATATTCACATATACTACTGTATAAAATGTAACTATATATTCACATATACTACTGTATATAATGTAACTATATATTCACATATACTACTGTATATAATGTAACTATATATTCACATATACTACTATATATAATGTAACTATATATTCACATATCCTCCTATATAATGTAACTATATATTCACATATACTCCTATATAATGTAGCTATATATTCACATATACTACAGTATATAATGTAACTATATATTCACATATACTACTATATATAATGTAACTATATATTCACATATACTCCTATATAATGTAATATATATTCACACATACTACTGTATATAATGTAACTATATATTCACATATACTCCTATATAATCTAACTATATATTCACATATACTCCTGTATAAAATGTAACTATATATTCACATATACTACTGTATAAAATGTAACTATATATTCACATATACTACTGTATATAATGTAACTATATATTCATATATACTACTGTATATAATGTAACTATATATTCACATATACTCCTATATAATGTTACTATATATTCACATATACTAATGTATATAATGTAACTATATATTCACATATACTCCTATATAATGTAACTATATATTCACATATACTACTGTATATAATGTAACTATATATTCACATATATTTATATAATGTCACCATGTACTCACATATATACCTATATAATGTAACTATATATTCACATATACTCCTATATAATGTAGCTATATATTCACATACACTCCTATATATTGTAACTATATATTCACATATACTACTGTATATAATGTAACTATATATTCACATACACTACTGTATATAATGTAACTATGCTGCATTCACATATACTCCTTTATAATGTAACAATATATTCACATATACTCCTATATGATGTAACTATATATTCACATATACTCCTATATAATGTAACTATATATTCACATATAGTCCTATATAATGTAACTTTGTATTCACATAAACTTCTATATAATGTAACTATATATTCACATATACTCCTTTATAATGTAACTATATATTCACATATACACCTATTTAATGTAACTATATATTTACATATACTTATATAATGTCACCATGTACTCACATATATACCTATATAATGTAACTATATATTTACATATACAATTATATAATGTCACCATGTACTCACATATACACCTATATAATGTAAATATATATTCACATATATACTTACATAATCTCCTATATAATGTAACTATATATTCACATATACACTTATATACTGTCACTATGTATTCACATATACACCTATATAATGTAACTATATATTCACAATCTCCTATATAATGTAACTATATATTCACATACACTCCTATATAATGTAACTATATATTCACATAATCTCCTATATAATGTAAATATGTATTCACATATACTCCTTTATAATGTAACTATGTATTCACATATACTACTGTATATAATGTAACTATATATTCACATATACTCCTATATAATGTAACTATATATTCACATATACTCCTATATAACGTAACTATATACTCACATAATCTCCTATATAATGTAACTATGTATTCTCATATACTCCTTTATAATGTATCTATATATTCACATAATCTCCTATATAATGTAACTATATATTCACATATACTTATATAATGTCACCATGTACTCACATATATACCTATATAATGTAACTATATATTCACATATACACTTATATAATGTCACCATGTACTCACATATATACCTATATAATGTAACTATATATTCACATATACACTTACATAATCTCCTATATAATGTAACTATATTTTCACATATACACTTATATAATGTCACCATGTACTCACATATACACCAATATAATGTAACTATATATTCACATATACAATTATATAATGTCACCATGTACTCACATATACACCTATATAATGTACCTATATGTTCACATATACACTTACCTAATCTGTATAATGTAACTATATATTCACTTATACACTTATATAATGTCACCATGTACTCACATATACACCTATATAATGTAACTATATATTCACATAATCTCCTACATAATGTAACTATATATTCACATATTCTCCTATATAATGTAACTATATATTAACATAATCTCCTATGTAATGTAACTATATATTCACATGAACACTTATATAATGTCACCATGTACTCACATAATCTCCTATATAATGTAACTATATATTCGCATATACTTCTATATAATGTAACTATATATTCAAATATACTCCTATATAATGTAACTATATGTTCACATAATCTCCTATATAATGTAACTATATATTCACATATACTCCTAGATAATGTAACTTTGTATTCACATAAACTTCTATATAATGTAACTATATATTCACATATACTCCTTTATAATGTAACTATTTATTCACATATACACCTATTTAATGTAACTATATATTTACATATACTTATATAATGTCACCATGTACTCACATATATACCTATATAATGTAACTATATATTTACATATACAATTCTATAATGTCACCATGTACTCACATATACACCTATATAATGTAAATATATATTCACATATATACTTACATAATCTCCTATATAATGTAACTATATATTCACATATACACTTATATACTGTCACTATGTATTCACATATACACCTATATAATGTAACTATATATTCACAATCTCCTATATATTGTAACTATAAATTCACATACACTCCTATATAATGTAACTATATTTTCACATAATCTCCTATATAATGTAAATATGTATTCACATATACTCCTTTATAATGTAACTATGTATTCACATATACTACTGTATATAATGTAACTATATATTCACATATACTCCTATATAATGTAACTATATATTCACATATACTCCTATATAACGTAACTATATATTCACATAATCTCCTATATAATGTTACTATGTATTCTCATATACTCCTTTATAATGTAACTATATATTCACATAATCTCCTATATAATGTAACTATATATTCACATATACTTATATAATGTCACCATGTACTCACATATATAGCTATATAATGTAACTATATATTCACATATACACTTATATAATGTCACCATGTACTCACATATATACCTATATAATGTAACTATATATTCACATATACACTTACATAATCTCCTATATAATGTAACTATATATTCACATATACTCCTATATAATGTAACTTTGTATTCACATAAACTTCTATATAATGTAACTATATATTCACATATACTCCTTTATAATGTATCTATATATTCACATATACACCTATTTAATGTAACTATATATTTACATATACTTATATAATGTCACCATGTACTCACATATATACCTATATAATGTAACTATATATTTACATATACAATTATATAATGTCACCATGTACTCACACATACACCTATATAATGTAAATATATATTCCCATATATACTTACATAATCGCCTATATAATGTAACTATATATTCACATATACTCTTATATACTGTCACTATGTATTCACATATACACCAATATAATGTAACTATATATTCACAATCTCCTATATAATGTAACTATATATTCACATACACTCCTATATAATGTAACTATATATTCACATAATCTCCTATATAATGTAAATATGTATTCACATATACTCCTTTATAATGTAACTATGTATTCACATATACTACTGTATATAATGTAACTATTTATTCATATATACTACTGTATATAATGTAACTATATATTCACATATACTACTGTATATAATGTAACTATGCATTCACATATAGTCCTTTATAATGTAACTATATATTCACATAATCTCCTATATAATTTAACTATGTATTCTCATATACTCCTTTATAATGTAACTATATATTCACATAATCTCCTATATAATGTAACTATATATTCACATATACTTATATAATGTCACCATGTACTCACATATATACCTATATAATGTAACTATATATTCACATATACACTTATATAATGTCACCATGTACTCACATATATACCTATATAATGTAACTATATATTCACATATACACTTACATAATCTCCTATATAATGTAACTATATTTTCACATATACACTTATATAATGTCACCATGTACTCACATATACACCAATATAATGTAACTATATATTCACATATACAATTATTTAATGTCACCATGTACTCACATATACACCTATATAATGTACCTATATGTTCACATATACACTTACATAATCTGTATAATGTAACTATATATTCACTTATACACTTAAATAATGTCACCATGTACTCACATATACACCTATATAATGTAACTATATATTCACATAATCTCCTACATAATGTAACTATATATTCACATATTCTCCTATATAATGTAACTATATATTAACATTATCTCTTATGTAATGTAACTATATATTCACATAAACACTTATATAATGTCACCATGTACTCACATAATCTCCTATATAATGTAACTATATATTCGCATAAACTTCTATATAATGTAACTATATATTCAAATATACTCCTATATAATGTAACTATATATTCACATATACTACTGTATAAAATGTAACTATATATTCACATATACTACTGTATATAATGTAACTATATATTCATATATACTACTGTATATAATGTAACTATATATTCCCATATACTCCTATATAATGTTACTTATATTCACATATACTAATGTATATAATGTAACTATATATTCACATATACTCCTATATAATGTAACTATATATTCACATATACTACTGTATATAATGTAACTATATATTCACATATATTTATATAATGTCACCATGTACTCACATATATACCTATATAATGTAACTATATATTCACATATACTCCTATATAATGTAGCTATATATTCACATACACTCCTTTATAATGTAACTATATATTCACATATACTACTGTATATAATGTAACTATATATTCACATACACTACTGTATATAATGTAACTATGCTGCATTCACATATACTCCTTTATAATGTAACAATATATTCACATATACTCCTATATGATGTAACTATATATTCACATATACTCCTATATAATGTAACTATATATTCACATATACTCCTATATAATGTAACTTTGTATTCACATAAACTTCTATATAATGTAACTATATATTCACATATACTCCTTTATAATGTAACTATATATTCACATATACACCTATTTAATGTAACTATATATTTACATATACTTATATAATGTCACCATGTACTCACATATATACCTATATAATGTAACTATATATTTACATATACAATTATATAATGTCACCATGTACTCACATATACACCTATATAATGTAAATATATATTCACATATATACTTACATAATCTCCTATATAATGTAACTATATATTCACATATACACTTATATACTGTCACTATGTATTCACATATACACCTATATAATGTAACTATATATTCACAATCTCCTATATAATGTAACTATATATTCACATACACTCCTATATAATGTAACTATATATTCACATAATCTCCTATATAATGTAAATATGTATTCACATATACTCCTTTATAATGTAACTATGTATTCACATATACTACTGTATATAATGTAACTATATATTCACATATACTCCTATATAATGTAACTATATATTCACATATACTCCTATATAACGTAACTATATACTCACATAATCTCCTATATAATGTAACTATGTATTCTCATATACTCCTTTATAATGTATCTATATATTCACATAATCTCCTATATAATGTAACTATACATTCACATATACTTATATAATGTCACCATGTACTCACATATATACCTATATAATGTAACTATATATTCACAGATACACTTATATAATGTCACCATGTACTCACATATATACCTATATAATGTAACTATATATTCACATATACACTTACATAATCTCCTATATAATGTAACTATATTTTCACATATACACTTATATAATGTCACCATGTACTCACATATACACCAATATAATGTAACTATATATTCACATATACAATTATTTAATGTCACCATGTACTCACATATACACCTATATAATGTACCTATATGTTCACATATACACTTACATAATCTGTATAATGTAACTATATATTCACTTATACACTTAAATAATGTCACCATGTACTCACATATACACCTATATAATGTAACTATATATTCACATAATCTCCTACATAATGTAACTATATATTCACATATTCTCCTATATAATGTAACTATATATTAACATAATCTCTTATGTAATGTAACTATATATTCACATAAACACATATAATGTCACCATGTACTCACATAATCTCCTATATAATGTAACTATATATTCGCATAAACTTCTATATAATGTAACTATATATTCAAATATACTCCTATATAATGTAACTATATATTCACATATACTACTGTATAAAATGTAACTATATATTCAC
The DNA here is from genome assembly GCA_031769625.1 of Taudactylus pleione. Taxonomy (NCBI): domain Eukaryota; kingdom Metazoa; phylum Chordata; class Amphibia; order Anura; family Myobatrachidae; genus Taudactylus; species Taudactylus pleione. Next base: position 17,471 of record JAUIMM010003450.1, read on the forward strand.
ATATACTACTGTATATAATGTAACTATATATTCATATATACTACTGTATATAATGTAACTATATATTCCCATATACTCCTATATAATGTTACTTATATTCACATATACTAATGTATATAATGTAACTATATATTCACATATACTCCTATATAATGTAACTATATATTCACATATACTACTGTATATAATGTAACTATATATTCACATATATTTATATAATGTCACCATGTACTCACATATACACCTATATAATGTAACTATATATTCACATAATCTCCTACATAATGTAACTATATATTCACATATTCTCCTATATAATGTAACTATATATTAACATAATCTCCTATGTAATGTAACTATGTATTCATATAAACACTTATATAATGTTACCATGTACTCACATAATCTCCTATATAATGTAACTTTATATTTGCATATACTTCTATATAATGTAACTATATATTCAAATATACTCCTATATAATGTAACTATATGTTCACATAATCTCCTATATAATGTAACTATATATTCACATATACTCCTATATAATGTAACTTTGTATTCACATAAACTTCTATATATTGTAACTATATATTCACATATACTCCTTTATAATGTAGCTATATATTCACATACACTCCTATATAATGTAACTATATATTCACATATACTACTGTATATAATGTAACTATATATTCACATACACTACTGTATATAATGTAACTATGCTGCATTCACATATACTCCTTTATAATGTAACAATATATTCACATATACTCCTATATGATGTAACTATATATTCACATATACTCCTATATAATGTAACTATATATTCACATATACTCCTATATAATGTAACTTTGTATTCACATAAACTTCTATATAATGTAACTATATATTCACATATACTCCTTTATAATGTAACTATATATTCACATATACACCTATTTAATGTAACTATATATTTACATATACTTATATAATGTCACCATGTACTCACATATATACCTATATAATGTAACTATATATTTACATATACAATTATATAATGTCACCATGTACTCACATATACACCTATATAATGTAAATATATATTCACATATATACTTACATAATCTCCTATATAATGTAACTATATATTCACATATACACTTATATACTGTCACTATGTATTCACATATGCACCTATATAATGTAACTATATATTCACAATCTCCTATATAATGTAACTATATATTCACATACACTCCTATATAATGTAACTATATATTCACATAATCTCCTATATAATGTAAATATGTATTCACATATACTCCTTTATAATGTAACTATGTATTCACATATACTACTGTATATAATGTAACGATATATTCACATATACTCCTATATAATGTAACTATATATTCACATATACTCCTATATAACGTAACTATATACTCACATAATCTCCTATATAATGTAACTATGTATTCTCATATACTCCTTTATAATGTATCTATATATTCACATAATCTCCTATATAATGTAACTATATATTCACATATACTTATATAATGTCACCATGTACTCACATATATACCTATATAATGTAACTATATATTCACATATACACTTATATAATGTCACCATGTACTCACATATATACCTATATAATGTAACTATATATTCACATATACACTTACATAATCTCCTATATAATGTAACTATATTTTCACATATACACTTATATAATGTCACCATGTACTCACATATACACCAATATAATGTAACTATATATTCACATATACAATTATATAATGTCACCATGTACTCACATATACACCTATATAATGTACCTATATGTTCACATATACACTTACATAATCTGTATAATGTAACTATATATTCACTTATACACTTATATAATGTCACCGTGTACTCACATATACACCTATATAATGTAACTATATATTCACATAATCTCCTACATAATGTAACTATATATTCACATATTCTCCTATATAATGTAACTATATATTAACATAATCTCCTATGTAATGTAACTATGTATTCATATAAACACTTATATAATGTCACCATGTACTCACATAATCTCCTATATAATGTAACTTTATATTCGCATTTACTTCTATATAATGTAACTATATTTTCAAATATACTCCTATATAATGTAACTATATGTTCACATAATCTCCTATATAATGTAACTATATATTCACATATACTCCTATATAATGTAACTTTGTATTCACATAAACTTCTATATATTGTAACTATATATTCACATATACTCCTTTATAATGTAACTATATATTCACATATACACCTATTTAATTTAACTATATATTTACATATACTTATATAATGTCACCATGTACTCACATATATACCTATATAATGTAACTATATATTTACATATACAATTATATAATGTCACCATGTACTCACATATACACCTATATAATGTAAATATATATTCACATATATACTTACATAATCTCCTATATAATGTAACTATATATTCACATATACACTTATATACTGTCACTATGTATTCACATATACACCTATATAATGTAACTATATATTCACAATCTCCTATATATTGTAACTATATATATTCACATACACTCCTATATAATGTAACTATATATTCACATAATCTCCTATATAATGTAAATATGTATTCACATATACTCCTTTATAATGTAACTATGTATTCACATATACTACTGTATATAATGTAACTATATATTCACATATACTCCTATATAATGTAACTATATATTCACATATACTCCTATATAACGTAACTATATATTCACATAATCTCCTATATAATGTAACTATGTATTCTCATATACTCCTTTATAATGTAACTATATATTCACATAATCTCCTATATAATGTAAATATGTATTCACATATACTCCTTTATAATGTAACTATGTATTCACATATACTACTGTATATAATGTAACTATATATTCACATATACTCCTATATAATGTAACTATATATTCACATATACTCCTATATAACGTAACTATATATTCACATAATCTCCTATATAATGTTACTATGTATTCTCATATACTCCTTTATAATGTAACTATATATTCACATAATCTCCTATATAATGTAACTATATATTCACATATACTTATATAATGTCACCATGTACTCACATATATAGCTATATAATGTAACTATATATTCACATATACACTTATATAATGTCACCATGTACTCACATATATACCTATATAATGTAACTATATATTCACATATACACTTACATAATCTCCTATATAATGTAACTATATATTCACATATACTCCTATATAATGTAACTTTGTATTCACATAAACTTCTATATAATGTAACTATATATTCACATATACTCCTTTATAATGTAACTATATATTCACATATACACCTATTTAATGTAACTATATATTTACATATACTTATATAATGTCACCATGTACTCACATATATACCTATATAATGTAACTATATATTTACATATACAATTATATAATGTCACCATGTACTCACATATACACCTATATAATGTAAATATATATTCACATATATACTTACATAATCGCCTATATAATGTAACTATATATTCACATATACTCTTATATACTGTCACTATGTATTCACATATACACCAATATAATGTAACTATATATTCACAATCTCCTATATAATGTAACTATATATTCACATACACTCCTATATAATGTAACTATATATTCACATAATCTCCTATATAATGTAAATATGTATTCACATATACTCCTTTATAATGTAACTATGTATTCACATATACTACTGTATATAATGTAACTATATATTCATATATACTACTGTATATAATGTAACTATATATTCACATATACTCCTATATAATGTTACTATATATTCACATATACTACTGTATATAATGTAACTATATATTCACATATATTTATATAATGTCACCATGTACTCACATATATACCTATATAATGTAACTATATAGTCACATATACTCCTATATAATGTAACTATATATTCACATACACTCCTATATAATGTAACTATATATTCACATATACTACTGTATATAATGTAACTATATATTCACATATACTACTGTATATAATGTAACTATGCATTCACATATAGTCCTTTATAATGTAACTATATATTCACATATACTCCTATATAATGTAACTATATATTCACATATACTCCTATATAATGTAACTTTGTATTCTCATAAACTTCTATATAATGTAACTATATATTCACATATACTCCTTTATAATGTAACTATATATTCACATAATCTCCTATATAATGTAACTATATATTCACATATACTTATATAATGTCAGCATGTACTCACATATATACCTATATAATGTAACTATATATTCACATATACACTTATATAATGTCACCATGTACTCACATATATACCTATATAATGTAACTATATATTCACATATACACTTACATAATCTCCTATATAATGTAACTATATTTTCACATATACACTTATATAATGTCAACATGTACTCACATATACACCAATATAATGTAACTATATATTCACATATACAATTATATAATGTCACCATGTACTCACATATACACCTATATAATGTACCTATATGTTCACATATACACTTACATAATCTGTATAATGTAACTATATATTCACTTATACACTTATATAATGTCACCATGTACTCACATATACACCTATATAATGTAACTATATATTCACATAATCTCCTACATAATGTAACTATATATTCACATATTCTCCTATATAATGTAACTATATATTAACATAATCTCTTATGTAATGTAACTATATATTCACATAAACACTTATATAATGTCACCATGTACTCACATAATCTCCTATATAATGTAACTATATATTCGCATAAACTTCTATATAATGTAACTATATATTCAAATATACTCCTATATAATGTAACTATATATTCACATATACTACTGTATAAAATGTAACTATATATTCACATATACTACTGTATATAATGTAACTATATATTCATATATACTACTGTATATAATGTTACTATATATACACATATACTCCTATATAATGTTACTTATATTCACATATACTAATGTATATAATGTAACTATATATTCACATATACTCCTATATAATGTAACTATATATTCACATATACTTATATAATGTCACCATGTACTCACATATATAGCTATATAATGTAACTATATATTCACATATACACTTATATAATGTCACCATGTACTCACATATATACCTATATAATGTAACTATATATTCACATATACACTTACATAATCTCCTATATAATGTAACTATATATTCACATATACTCCTATATAATGTAACTGTGTATTCACATAAACTTCTATATAATGTAACTATATATTCACATATACTCCTTTATAATGTAACTATATATTCACATATACACCTATTTAATGTAACTATATATTTACATATACTTATATAATGTCACCATGTACTCACATATATACCTATATAATGTAACTATATATTTACATATACAATTATATAATGTCACCATGTACTCACATATACACCTATATAATGTAAATATATATTCACATATATACTTACATAATCGCCTATATAATGTAACTATATATTCACATATACTCTTATATACTGTCACTATGTATTCACATATACACCAATATAATGTAACTATATATTCACAATCTCCTATATAATGTAACTATATATTCACATACACTCCTATATAATGTAACTATATATTCACATAATCTCCTATATAATGTAAATATGTATTCACATATACTCCTTTATAATGTAACTATGTATTCACATATACTACTGTATATAATGTAACTATATATTCATATATACTACTGTATATAATGTAACTATATATTCACATATACTCCTATATAATGTTACTATATATTCACATATACTAATGTATATAATGCAACTATATATTCACATATACTCCTATATAATGTAACTATATATTCACATATACTACTGTATATAATGTAACTATATATTCACATATATTTATATAATGTCACCATGTACTCACATATATACCTATATAATGTAACTATATAGTCACATATACTCCTATATAATGTAACTATATATTCACATACACTCCTATATAATGTAACTATATATTCACATATACTACTGTATATAATGTAACTATATATTCACATATACTACTGTATATAATGTAACTATGCATTCACATATAGTCCTTTATAATGTAACTATATATTCACATATACTCCTATATAATGTAACTATATATTCACATATACTCCTATATAATGTAACTTTGTATTCTCATAAACTTCTATATAATGTAACTATATATTCACATATACTCCTTTATAATGTAACTATATATTCACATATACATCTATTTAATGTAACTATATATTTACATATACTTATATAATGTCACCATGTACTCACATATATACCTATATAATGTAACTATATATTTACATATACAATTATATAATGTCACCATGTACTCACATATACACCTATATAATGTAAATATATATTCACATATATACTTACATAATCTCCTACATAATGTAACTATATATTCACATATACACTTATATACTGTCACTATGTATTCACATATACACCTATATAATGTAACTATATATTCACAATCTCCTATTTAATGTAACTATATATTCACATACACTCCTATATAATGTAACTATATATTCACATAATCTCCGATATAATGTAAATATGTATTCACATATACTCCTTTATAATGTAACTATGTATTCACATATACTACTGTATATAATGTAACTATATATTCACATATACTCCTATATAATGTAACTATATATTCACATATACTCCTATATAACGTAACTATATATTCACATAATCTCCTATATAATGTAACTATGTATTCTCATATACTCCTTTATAATGTAACTATATATTCACATAATCTCCTATATAATGTAACTATATATTCACATATACTTATATAATGTCACCATGTACTCACATATATACCTATATAATGTAACTATATATTCACATACACTTATATAATGTCACCATGTACTCACATATATACCTATATAATGTAACTATATATTCACATATACACTTACATAATCTCCTATATAATGTAACTATATTTTCACATATACACTTATATAATGTCACCATGTACTCACATATACACCAATATAATGTAACTATATATTCACATATACAATTATATAATGTCACCATGTACTCACATATACACCTATATAATGTACCTATATGTTCACATATACACTTACATAATCTGTATAATGTAACTATATATTCACTTATACACTTATATAATGTCACCATGTACTCACATATACACCTATATAATGTAACTATATATTCACATAATCTCCTACATAATGTAACTATATATTCACATATTCTCCTATATAATGTAACTATATATTAACATAATCTCTTATGTAATGTAACTATATATTCACATAAACACTTATATAATGTCACCATGTACTCACATAATCTCCTATATAATGTAACTATATATTCGCATAAACTTCTATATAATGTAACTATATATTCAAATATACTCCTATATAATGTAACTATATATTCACATATACTACTGTATAAAATGTAACTATATATTCACATATACTACTGTATATAATGTAACTATATATTCATATATACTACTGTATATAATGTTACTATATATTCACATATACTCCTATATAATGTTACTTATATTCACATATACTAATGTATATAATGTAACTATGCATTCACATATAGTCCTTTATAATGTAACTATATATTCACATATACTCCTATATAATGTAACTATATATTCACATATACTCCTATATAATGTAACTTTGTATTCTCATAAACTTCTATATAATGTAACTATATATTCACATATACTCCTTTATAATGTAACTATATATTCACATATACATCTATTTAATGTAACTATATATTTACATATACTTATATAATGTCACCATGTACTCACATATATACCTATATAATGTAACTATATATTTACATATACAATTATATAATGTCACCATGTACTCACATATACACCTATATAATGTAAATATATATTCACATATATACTTACATAATCTCCTACATAATGTAACTATATATTCACATATACACTTATATACTGTCACTATGTATTCACATATACACCTATATAATGTAACTATATATTCACAATCTCCTATTTAATGTAACTATATATTCACATACACTCCTATATAATGTAACTATATATTCACATAATCTCCGATATAATGTAAATATGTATTCACATATACTCCTTTATAATGTAACTATGTATTCACATATACTACTGTATATAATGTAACTATATATTCACATATACTCCTATATAATGTAACTATATATTCACATATACTCCTATATAACGTAACTATATATTCACATAATCTCCTATATAATGTAACTATGTATTCTCATATACTCCTTTATAATGTAACTATATATTCACATAATCTCCTATATAATGTAACTATATATTCACATATACTTATATAATGTCACCATGTACTCACATATATAGCTATATAATGTAACTATATATTCACATACACTTATATAATGTCACCATGTACTCACATATATACCTATATAATGTAACTATATATTCACATATACACTTACATAATCTCCTATATAATGTAACTATATTTTCACATATACACTTATATAATGTCACCATGTACTCACATATACACCAATATAATGTAACTATATATTCACAATCTCCTATATATTGTAACTATATATATTCACATACACTCCTATATAATGTAACTATATATTCACATAATCTCCTATATAATGTAAATATGTATTCACATATACTCCTTTATAATGTAACTATGTATTCACATATGCTACTGTATATAATGTAACTATATATTCACATATACTCCTATATAATGTAACTATATATTCACATATACTCCTATATAACGTAACTATATATTCACATAATCTCCTATATAATGTAACTATGTATTCTCATATACTCCTTTATAATGTAACTATATATTCACATAATCTCCTATATAATGTAACTATATATTCACATATACTTATATAATGTCACCATGTACTCACATATATAGCTATATAATGTAACTATATATTCACATATACACTTATATAATGTCACCATGTACTCACATATATACCTATATAATGTAACTATATATTCACATATACACTTACATAATCTCCTATATAATGTAACTATATATTCACATATACTCCTATATAATGTAACTTTGTATTCACATAAACTTCTATATAATGTAACTATATATTCACATATACTCCTTTATAATGTAACTATATATTCACATATACACCTATTTAATGTAACTATATATTTACATATACTTATATAATGTCACCATGTACTCACATATATACCTATGTAATGTAACTATATATTTACATATACAATTATATAATGTCACCATGTACTCACATATACACCTATATAATGTAAATATATATTCACATATATACTTACATAATCTCCTATATAATGTAACTATATATTCACATATACTCTTATATACTGTCACTATGTATTCACATATACACCAATATAATGTAACTATATATTCACAATCTCCTATATAATGTAACTATATATTCACATACACTCCTATATAATGTAACTATATATTCACATAATCTCCTATATAATGTAAATATGTATTCACATATACTCCTTTATAATGTAACTATGTATTCACATATACTACTGTATATAATGTAACTATATATTCATATATACTACTGTATATAATGTAACTATATATTCACATATACTCCTATATAATGTTACTATATATTCACATATACTAATGTATATAATGCAACTATATATTCACATATACTCCTATATAATGTAACTATATATTCACATATACTACTGTATATAATGTAACTATATATTCACATATATTTATATAATGTCACCATGTACTCACATATATACCTATATAATGTAACTATATATTCACATATACTCCTATATAATGTAACTATATATTCACATACACTCCTATATAATGTAACTATCTATTCACATATACTACTGTATATAATGTAACTATATATTCACATATACTACTGTATATAATGTAACTATGCATTCACATATAGTCCTTTATAATGTAACTATATATTCACATATACTCCTATATAATGTAACTATATATTCACATATACTCCTATATAATGTAACTTTCTATTCTCATAAACTTCTATATAATGTAACTATATATTCACATATACTCCTTTATAATGTAACTATATATTCACATATACACCTATTTAATGTAACTATATATTTACATATACTTATATAATGTCACCATGTACTCACATATATACCTATATAATGTAACTATATATTTACATATACAATTATATAATGTCACCATGTACTCACATATACACCTATGTAATGTAAATATATATTCACATATATACTTACATAATCTACTACATAATGTAACTATATATTCACATATACACTTATATACTGTCACTATGTATTCACATATACACCTATATAATGTAACTATATATTCACAATCTCCTATATAATGTAACTATATATTCACATACACTCCTATATAATGTAACTATATATTCACATAATCTCCGATATAATGTAAATATGTATTCACATATACTCCTTTATAATGTAACTATGTATTCACATATACTACTGTATATAATGTAACTATATATTCACATATACTCCTATATAATGTAACTATATATTCACATATACTACTATATAACGTAACTATATATTCACATAATCTCCTATATAATGTAACTATATATTCACATATACTTATATAATGTCACCATGTACTCACATATATACCTATATAATGTAAATATATATTCACATATACACTTATATAATGTCACCATGTACTCACATATATACCTATATAATGTAACTATATATTCACATATACACTTACATAATCTCCTATATAATGTAACTATATTTTCACATATACACTTATATAATGTCACCATGTACTCACATATACACCAATATAATGTAACTATATATTCACATATACAATTATATAATGTCACCATGTACTCACATATACACCTATATAATGTACCTATATGTTCACATATACACTTACATAATCTGTATAATGTAACTATATATTCACTTATACACTTATATAATGTCACCATGTACTCACATATACTCCTATATAATGTAACTATATATTCACATAATCTCCTACAAAATGTAACTATATATTCACATATTCTCCTATATAATGTAACTATATATTAACATAATCTCTTATGTAATGTAACTATATATTCACATAAACACTTATATAATGTCACCATGTACTCACATAATCTCCTATATAATGTAACTATATATTCGCATAAACTTCTATATAATGTAACTATATATTCACATATACTACTGTATATAATGTAACTATATATTCATATATACTACTGTATATAATGTAACTATATATTCACATATACTCCTATATAATGTTACTTATATTCACATAAACTAATGTATATAATGTAACTATATATTCACATATACTCCTATATAATGTAACTATATATTCACATATACTACTGTATATAATGTAACTATATATTCACATATATTTATATAATGTCACCATGTATTCACATATATACCTATATAATGTAACTATATATTCACATATACTCCTATATAATGTAGCTATATATTCACATACACTCCTATATAATGTAACTATATATTCACATATACTACTGTATATAATGTAACTATATATTCACATACACTACTGTATATAATGTAACTATGCTGCATTCACATATACTCCTTTATAATGTAACAATATATTCACATATACTCCTATATGATGTAACTATATATTCACATATACTCCTATATAATGTAACTATATATTCACATATACTCCTATATAATGTAACTTTGTATTCACATAAACTTCTATATAATGTAACTATATATTCACATATACTCCTTTATAATGTAACTATATATTCACATATACACCTATTTAATGTAACTATATATTTACATATACTTATATAATGTCACCATGTACTCACATATATACCTATATAATGTAACTATATATTTACATATACAATTATATAATGTCACCATGTACTCACATATACACCTATATAATGTAAATATATATTCACATATATACTTACATAATCTCCTATATAATGTAACTATATATTCACATATACACTTATATACTGTCACTATGTATTCACATATACACCTATATAATGTAACTATATATTCACAATCTCCTATATAATGTAACTATATATTCACATACACTCCTATATAATGTAACTATATATTCACATAATCTCCTATATAATGTAAATATGTATTCACATATACTCCTTTATAATGTAACTATGTATTCACATATACTACTGTATATAATGTAACTATATATTCACATATACTCCTATATAATGTAACTATATATTCACATATACTCCTATATAACGTAACTATATACTCACATAATCTCCTATATAATGTAACTATGTATTCTCATATACTCCTTTATAATGTATCTATATATTCACATAATCTCCTATATAATGTAACTATATATTCACATATACTTATATAATGTCACCATATACTCACATATATACCTATATAATGTAACTATATATTCACATATACACTTATATAATGTCACCATGTACTCACATATATACCTATATAATGTAACTATATATTCACATATACACTTACATAATCTCCTATATAATGTAACTATATTTTCACATATACACTTATATAATGTCACCATGTACTCACATATACACCAATATAATGTAACTATATATTCACATATACAATTATATAATGTCACCATGTACTCACATATACACCTATATAATGTACCTATATGTCCACATATACACTTACATAATCTGTATAATGTAACTATATATTCACTTATACACTTATATAATGTCACCAAGTACTCACATATACACCTATATAATGTAACTATATATTCACATAATCTCCTACATAATGTAACTATATATTCACATATTCTCCTATATAATGTAACTATATATTAACATAATCTCCTATGTAATGTAACTATATATTCACATAAACACTTATATAATGTCACCATGTACTCACATAATCTCCTATATAATGTAACTATATATTCGCATATACTTCTATATAATGTAACTATATATTCAAATATACTCCTAGATAATGTAACTATATGTTCACATAATCTCCTATATAATGTAACTATATATTCACATATACTCCTATATAATGTAACTATATATTCACATATACTCCTATATAACGTAACTATATATTCACATAATCTCCTATATAATGTAACTATGTATTCTCATATACTCCTTTATAATGTAACTATATATTCACATAATCTCCTATATAATGTAACTATATATTCACATATACTTATATAATGTCACCATGTACTCACATATATAGCTATATAATGTAACTATATATTCACATATACACTTATATAATGTCACTATGTATTCACATATACACCTATATAATGTAACTATATATTCACAATCTCCTATATAATGTAACTATATATTCACATACACTCCTATATAATGTAACTATATATTCACATAATCTCCTATATAATGTAAATATGTATTCACATATACTCCTTTATAATGTAACTATGTATTCACATATACTACTGTATATAATGTAACTATATATTCACATATACTCCTATATAATGTAACTATATATTCACATATACTCCTATATAACGTAACTATATACTCACATAATCTCCTATATAATGTAACTATGTATTCTCATATACTCCTTTATAATGTATCTATATATTCACATAATCTCCTATATAATGTAACTATATATTCACATATACTTATATAATGTCACCATATACTCACATATATACCTATATAATGTAACTATATATTCACATATACACTTATATAATGTCACCATGTACTCACATATATACCTATATAATGTAACTATATATTCACATATACACTTACATAATCTCCTATATAATGTAACTATATTTTCACATATACACTTATATAATGTCACCATGTACTCACATATACACCAATATAATGTAACTATATATTCACATATACAATTATATAATGTCACCATGTACTCACATATACACCTATATAATGTACCTATATGTCCACATATACACTTACATAATCTGTATAATGTAACTATATATTCACTTATACACTTATATAATGTCACCAAGTACTCACATATACACCTATATAATGTAACTATATATTCACATAATCTCCTACATAATGTAACTATATATTCACATATTCTCCTATATAATGTAACTATATATTAACATAATCTCCTATGTAATGTAACTATATATTCACATAAACACTTATATAATGTCACCATGTACTCACATAATCTCCTATATAATGTAACTATATATTCGCATATACTTCTATATAATGTAACTATATATTCAAATATACTCCTATATAATGTAACTATATGTTCACATAATCTCCTATATAATGTAACTATATATTCACATATACTCCTATATAATGTAACTATATATTCACATATACTCCTATATAACGTAACTATATATTCACATAATCTCCTATATAATGTAACTATGTATTCTCATATACTCCTTTATAATGTAACTATATATTCACATAATCTCCTATATGATGTAACTATATATTCACATATACTTATATAATGTCACCATGTACTCACATATATAGCTATATAATGTAACTATATATTCACATATACACTTATATAATGTCACCATGTACTCACATATATACCTATATAATGTAACTATATATTCACATATACACTTACATAATCTCCTATATAATGTAACTATATATTCACATATACTCCTATATAATGTAACTTTGTATTCACATAAACTTCTATATAATGTAACTATATATTCACATATACTCCTTTATAATGTAACTATATATTCACATATACACCTATTTAATGTAACTATATATTTACATATACTTATATAATGTCACCATGTACTCACATATATACCTATGTAATGTAACTATATATTTACATATACAATTATATAATGTCACCATGTACTCACATATACACCTATATAATGTAAATATATATTCACATATATACTTACATAATCTCCTATATAATGTAACTATATATTCACATATACTCTTATATACTGTCACTATGTATTCACATATACACCAATATAATGTAACTATATATTCACAATCTCCTATATAATGTAACTATATATTCACATACACTCCTATATAATGTAACTATATATTCACATAATCTCCTATATAATGTAAATATGTATTCACATATACTCCTTTATAATGTAACTATGTATTCACATATACTACTGTATATAATGTAACTATATATTCATATATACTACTGAATATAATGTAACTATATATTCACATATACTCCTATATAATGTTACTATATATTCACATATACTAATGTATATAATGCAACTATATATTCACATATACTCCTATATAATGTAACTATATATTCACATATACTACTGTATATAATGTAACTATATATTCACATATATTTATATAATGTCAGCATGTACTCACATATATACCTATATAATGTAACTATATATTCACATATACTCCTATATAATGTAACTATATATTCACATACACTCCTATATAATGTAACTATATATTCACATATACTATAGTATATAATGTAACTATATATTCACATATACTACTGTATATAATGTAACTATGCATTCACATATAGTCCTTTATAATGTAACTATATATTCACATATACTCCTATATAATGTAACTATATATTCACATATACTCCTATATAATGTAACTTTGTATTCTCATAAACTTCTATATAATGTAACTATATATTCACATATACTCCTTTATAATGTAACTATATATTCACATATACACCTATTTAATGTAACTATATATTTACATATACTTATATAATGTCACCATGTACTCACATATATACCTATATAATGTAACTATATATTTACATATACAATTATATAATGTCACCATGTACTCACATATACACCTATATAATGTAAATATATATTCACATATATACTTACATAATCTACTACATAATGTAACTATATATTCACATATACACTTATATACTGTCACTATGTATTCACATATACACCTATATAATGTAACTATATATTCACAATCTCCTATATAATGTAACTATATATTCACATACACTCCTATATAATGTAACTATATATTCACATAATCTCCGATATAATGTAAATATGTATTCACATATACTCCTTTATAATGTAACTATGTATTCACATATACTACTGTATATAATGTAACTATATATTCACATATACTCCTATATAATGTAACTATATATTCACATATACTACTATATAACGTAACTATATATTCACATAATCTCCTATATAATGTAACTATATATTCACATATACTTATATAATGTCACCATGTACTCACATATATACCTATATAATGTAACTATATATTCACATATACACTTATATAATGTCACCATGTACTCACATATATACCTATATAATGTAACTATATATTCACATATACACTTACATAATCTCCTATATAATGTAACTATATTTTCACATATACACTTATATAATGTCACCATGTACTCACATATACACCAATATAATGTAACTATATATTCACATGTACAATTATATAATGTCACCATGTACTCACATATACACCTATATAATGTACCTATATGTTCACATATACACTTACATAATCTGTATAATGTAACTATATATTCACTTATACACTTATATAATGTCACCATGTACTCACATATACACCTATATAATGTAACTATATATTCAAATAATCTCCTACATAATGTAACTATATATTCACATATTCTCCTATATAATGTAACTATATATTAACATAATCTCTTATGTAATGTAACTATATATTCACATAAACTCTTATATAATGTCACCATGTACTCACATAATCTCCTATATAATGTAACTATATATTCACATATACTACTGTATATAATGTAACTATATATTCATATATACTACTGTATATAATGTAACTATATATTCACATTTACTCCTATATAATGTTACTTATATTCACATAAACTAATGTATATAATGTAACTATATATTCACATATACTACTGTATATAATGTAATTATATATTCACATATATTTATATAATGTCACCATGTATTCACATATATACCTATATAATGTAACTATATATTCACATATACTCCTATATAATGTAGCTATATATTTACATACACTCCTATATAATGTAACTATATATTCACATATACTACTGTATATAATGTAACTATATATTCACATACACTACTGTATATAATGTAACTATGCTGCATTCACATATACTCCTTTATAATGTAACAATATATTCACATATACTCCTATATGATGTAACTATATATTCACATATACTCCTATATAATGTAACTATATATTCACATATACTCCTATATAATGTAACTTTGTATTCACATAAACTTCTATATAATGTAACTATATATTCACATATACTCCTTTATAATGTAACTATATATTCACATATACACCTATTTAATGTAACTATATATTTACATATACTTATATAATGTCACCATGTACTCACATATATACCTATATAATGTAACTATATATTTACATATACAATTATATAATGTCACCATGTACTCACATATACACCTATATAATGTAAATATATATTCACATATATACTTACATAATCTCCTATATAATGTAACTATATATTCACATATACACTTATATACTGTCACTATGTATTCACATATACACCTATATAATGTAACTATATATTCACAATCTCCTATATAATGTAACTATATATTCACATACACTCCTATATAATGTAACTATATATTCACATAATCTCCTATATAATGTAAATATTCTACTGTATATAATGTAACTATATATTCACATATACTCCTATATAATGTAACTATATATTCACATATACTCCTATATAACGTAACTATATACTCACATAATCTCCTATATAATGTAACTATGTATTCTCATATACTCCTTTATAATGTATCTATATATTCACATAATCTCCTATATAATGTAACTATATATTCACATATACTTATATAATGTCACCATGTACTCACATATATACCTATATAATGTAACCTTATATTCACATATACACTTATATAATGTCACCATGTACTCACATATATACCTATATAATGTAACTATATATTCACGTATACACTTACATAATCTCCTATATAATGTAACTATATTTTCACATATACACTTATATAATGTCACCATGTACTCACATATACACCAATATAATGTAACTAAATATTCACATATACAATTATATAATGTCACCATGTACTCACATATACACCTATATAATGTACCTATATGTCCACATATACACTTACATAATCTGTATAATGTAACTATATATTCACTTATACACTTATATAATGTCACCAAGTACTCACATATACACCTATATAATGTAACTATATATTCACATAATCTCCTACATAATGTAACTATATATTCACATATTCTCCTATATAATGTAACTATATATTAACATAATCTCCTATGTAATGTAACTATATATTCACATAAACACTTATATAATGTCGCCATGTACTCACATAATCTCCTATATAATGTAACTATATATTCGCATATACTTCTATATAATGTAACTATATATTCAAATATACTCCTATATAATGTAACTATATGTTCACATAATCTCCTATATAATGTAACTATATATTCACATATACTCCTATATAATGTAACTATATATTCACATATACTCCTATATAACGTAACTATATATTCACATAATCTCCTATATAATGTAACTATGTATTCTCATATACTCCTTTATAATGTAACTATATATTCACATAATCTCCTATATAATGTAACTATATATTCACATATACTTATATAATGTCACCATGTACTCACATATATAGCTATATAATGTAACTATATATTCACATATACACTTATATAATGTCACCATGTACTCACATATATACCTATATAATGTAACTATATATTCACATATACACTTACATAATCTCCTATATAATGTAACTATATATTCACAAATACTCCTATATAATGTAACTTTGTATTCACATAAACTTCAATATAATGTAACTATATATTCACATATACTCCTTTATAATGTAACTATATATTCACATATACACCTATTTAATGTAACTATATATTTACATATACTTATATAATGTCACCATGTACTCACATATATACCTATATAATGTAACTATATATTTACATATACAATTATATAATGTCACCATGTACTCACATATACACCTATATAATGTAAATATATATTCACATATATACTTACATAATCTCATATATAATGTAACTATATATTCACATATACTCTTATATACTGTCACTATGTATTCACATATACACCAATATAATGTAACTATATATTCACAATCTCCTATATAATGTAACTATATATTCACATACACTCCTATATAATGTAACTATATATTCACATAATGTCCTATATAATGTAAATATGTATTCACATATACTCCTTTATAATGTAACTATGTATTCACATATACTACTGTATATAATGTAACTATATATTCTTATATACTACTGTATATAATGTAACTATATATTCACATATACTCCTACATAATGTTACTATATATTCACATATACTAATATATATAATGCAACTATATATTCACATATACTCCTATATAATGTAACTATATATTCACATATACTACTGTATATAATGTAACTATATATTCACATATATTTATATAATGTCACCATGTACTCACATATATACCTATATAATGTAACTATATATTCACATAAACTCCTATATAATGTAACTATATATTCACATACACTCCTATATAATGTAACTATATATTCACATATACTACTGTATATAATGTAACTATATATTCACATATACTACTGTATATAATGTAACTATGCATTCACATATAGTCCTTTATAATGTAACTATATATTCACATATACTCCTATATAATGTAACTATATATTCACATATACTCCTATATAATGTAACTTTGTATTCTCATAAACTTCTATATAATGTAACTATATATTCACATATACTCCTTTATAATGTAACTATATATTCACATATACACCTATTTAATGTAACTATATATTTACATATACTTATATAATGTCACCATGTACTCACATATATACCTATATAATGTAACTATATATTTACATATACAATTATATAATGTCACCATGTACTCACATATACACCTATATAATGTAAATATATATTCACATATATACTTACATAATCTCCTACATAATGTAACTATATGTTCACATATACACTTATATACTGTCACTATGTATTCACATATACACCTATATAATGTAACTATATATTCACAATCTCCTATATAATGTAACTATATATTCACATACACTCCTATATAATGTAACTATATATTCACATAATCTCCGATATAATGTAAATATGTATTCACATATACTCCTTTATAATGTAACTATGTATTCACATATACTACTGTATATAATGTAACTATATATTCACATATACTCCTATATAATGTAACGATATATTCACATATACTCCTATATAACGTAACTATATATTCACATAATCTCCTACATAATGTAACTATGTATTCTCATATACTCCTTTATAATATAACTATATATTCACATAATCTCCTATATAATGTAACTATATATTCACATATACTTATATAATGTCACCATGTACTCACATATATACCTATATAATGTAACTATATATTCACATATACACTTATATAATGTCACCATGTACTCACATATATACCTATATAATGTAACTATATATTCACATATACACTTACATAATCTCCTATATAATGTAAATATATTTTCACATATACACTTATTTAATGTCACCATGTACTCACATATACACCAATATAATGTAACTATATATTCACATATACAATTATATAATGTCACCATGTACTCACATATACACCTATATAATGTACCTATATGTTCACATATACACTTACATAATCTGTATAATGTAACTATATATTCACTTATACACTTATATAATGTCACCATGTACTCACATATACACCTATATAATGTAACTATATATTCACATAATCTCCTACATAATGTAACTATATATTCACATATTCTCCTATATAATGGAACTATATATTAACATAATCTCTTATGTAATGTAACTATATATTCACATAAACACTTATATAATGTCACCATGTACTCACATAATCTCCTATATAATGTAACTATATATTCGCATAAACTTCTATATAATGTAACTATATATTCAAATATACTCCTATATAATGTAACTATATATTCACATATACTACTGTATAAAATGTAACTATATATTCACATATACTACTGTATATAATGTAACTATATATTCATATATACTACTGTATATAATGTAACTATATATTCACATATACTCCTATATAATGTTACTTATATTCACATATACTAATGTATATAATGTAACTATATATTCACATAATCTCCTATATAATGTAACTATATATTCACATATACTTATATAATGTCACCATGTACTCACATATATACCTATATAATGTAACTATATATTCACATATACACTTATATAATGTCACCATGTACTCACATATATACCTATATAATGTAACTATATATTCACATATACACTTACATAATCTCCTATATAATGTAACTATATATTCACATATACTCCTATATAATGTAACTATATATTCACATATACTACTGTATAAAATGTAACTATATATTCACATATACTACTGTATATAATGTAACTATATATTCACATATACTACTGTATATAATGTAACTATATATTAACATAATCTCCTATATAATGTAACTATGTATTCACATACACTCCTATATAATGTAACTATATAATCACATATACTATTATATAATGTAATTATATATTCACATATACTCCTATGTAATGTAACTATATATTCACATACACTACTATATAATGTAACTATATATTCACATATACTACTGTATATAATGTAACTATATATTCACATATACTACTATATATAATGTAACTATATATTCACATATACTCCTATATAATGTAACTATATATTCACATACACTCCTATATAATGTAACTATATATTCACATATACTACTGTATATAATGTAACTATATATTCACATATACTACTATATGTAATGTAACTACATATTCACATATACTCCTATATAATGTAACTATATATTCACATATAATCCTATATAATGTAACTATATATTCAGATATACTCCTATATAAAGTAACTATATATTCACATATACTCCTAAATAATGTAATTATATATTCACATATACTACTGTATAAAATGTAACTATATATTCACATATACTACTGTATATAATGTAACTATATATTCACATATACTACTGTATATAATGTAACTATATATTCACATATACTACTATATATAATGTAACTATATATTCACATATCCTCCTGTATAATGTAACTATATATTCACATATACTCCTATATAATGTAACTATATATTCACATATACTACAGTATATAATGTAACTATATATTCACATATACTACTATATATAATGTAACTATATATTCACATATACTCCTATATAATGTAATATATATTCACACATACTACTGTATATAATGTAACTATATATTCACATATACTCCTATATAATGTAACTATATATTCACATATACTCCTGTATAAAATGTAACTATATATTCACATATACTACTGTATAAAATGTAACTATATATTCACATATACTACTGTATATAATGTAACTATATATTCATATATACTACTGTATATAATGTAACTATATATTCACATATACTCCTATATAATGTTACTATATATTCACATATACTAATGTACATAATGTAACTATATATTCACATATACTACTGTATATAATGTAACTATATATTCACATATATTTATATAATGTCACCATGTACTCACATATATACCTATATAATGTAACTATATATTCTCATATACTCCTATATAATGTAACTATATATTCACATACACTCCTATATAATGTAACTATATATTCACATATACTACTGTATATAATGTAACTATATATTCACATATACTACTGTATATAATGTAACTATGCATTCATATATACTCCTTTATAATGTAACTATATATTCACATATACTCCTATATAATGTAACTATATATTCACATATACTCCTATTTAATGTAACTTTGTATTCTCATAAACTTCTATATAATGTAACTATATATTCACATATACTCCTTTATAATGTAACTATATATTCACATATACACCTATTTAATGTAACTATATATTTACATATACTTATATATGTCACCATGTACTCACATATATACCTATATAATGTAACTATATATTTATATATACAATTATATAATGTCACCATGTACTCACATATACACCTATATAATGTAAATATATATTCACATATATACTTACATAATCTCCTATATAATGTAACTATATATTCACATATACACTTATATACTGTCACTATGTATTCACATATACACCTATATAATGTAACTATATATTCACAATCTCCTATATAATGTAACTATATATTCACATACACTCCTATATAATGTAACTATATATTCACATAATCTCCTATATAATGTAAATATGTATTCACATATACTCCTTTATAATGTAACTATGTATTCACATATACTACTGTATATAATGTAACTATATATTCACATATACTCCTATATAATGTAACTATATATTCACATATACTCCTATATAACGTAATTATATACGCACATAATCTCCTATATAATGTAACTATGTATTCTCATATACTCCTTTATAATGTATCTATATATTCACATAATCTCCTATATATTGTAACTATATATTCACATATACTTATATAATGTCACAATGTACTCACATATATACCTATATAATGTAACTATATATTCACATATACACTTATATAATGTCACCATGTACTCACATATATACCTATATAATGTAACTATATATTCACATATACACTTACATAATCTCCTATATAATGTAACTATATTTTCACATATACACTTATATAATGTCACCATGTACTCACATATACACCAATATAATGTAACTATATATTCACATATACAATTATATAATGTCACCATGTACTCACATATACACCTATATAATGTACCTATATGTTCACATATACACTTACATAATCTGTATAATGTAACTATATATTCACTTATACACTTATATAATGTCACCATGTACTCACATATACACCTATATAATGTAACTATATATTCACATAATCTCCTACATAATGTAACTATATATTCACATATTCTCCTATATAATGTAACTATATATTAACATAATCTCCTATGTAATGTAACTATATATTCACATAAACACTTATATAATGTCACCATGTACTCACATAATCTCCTATATAATGTAACTATATATTCGCATATACTTCTATATAATGTAACTATATATTCAAATATACTCCTATATAATGTAACTATATGTTCACATAATCTCCTATATAATGTAACTATATATTCACATATACTCCTATATAATGCAACTTTGTATTCACATAAACTTCTATATAATGTAACTATATATTCACATATACTCCTTTATAATGTAACTATATATTCACATATAATCCTATATAATGTAACTATATATTCACATATACTCCTATATAATGTAACTATATATTCACATATACTACAGTATATAATGTAACTATATATTCACATATACTACTATATATAATGTAACTATATATTCACATATACTCCTATATAATGTTATATATATTCACACATACTACTGTATATAATATAACTATATATTCACATATACTCCTATATAATGTAACTATATATTCACATATACTCCTGTATAAAATGTAACTATATATTCACATATACTACTGTATAAAATGTAACTATATATTCACATATACTACTGTATATAATGTAACTATATATTCACATATATTCCTATATAATGTTACTATATATTCACATATACTAATGTATATAATGTAACTATATATTCACATATACTCCTATATAATGTAACTATATATTCACTTATACTACTGTATATAATGTAACTATATATTCACATATATTTATATAATGTCACCATGTACTCACATATATACCTATATAATGTAACTATATATTCACATATACTCCTATATAATGTAACTATATATTCACATACACTCCTATATAATGTAACTATATATTCATATATACTACTGTATATAATGTAACTATATATTCACATATACTACTGTATATAATGTAACTATGCATTCACATATACTCCTTTATAATGTAACTATATATTCACATATACTCCTATATGATGTAACTATATATTCACATATACTCCTATATAATGTAACTTTCTATTCACATAAACTTCTATATAATGTAACTATATATTCACATATACTCCATTACAATGTAACTATATATTCACATATACAACTATTTAATGTAACTATATATTTACATATACTTATATAATGTCACCATGTACTCACATATACCTATATAATGTAAATATATTTTTACATATACAATTATATAATGTCACCAAGTACTCACATATACACCTATATAATGTAAATATATATTCACATATATACTTACATAATCTCCTATATAATGTAACTATATATTCACATATACAGTTATATACTGTCACTATGTATTCACATATACACCTATATAATGTAACTATATATTCACAATCTCCTATATAATGTAACTATATATTCACATATACTCCTATATAACGTAACTATATATTCACATAATCTCCTATATAATGTAACTATGTATTCTCATATACTCCTTTATAATGTAACTATATATTCACATAATCTCCTATATAATGTAACTATATATTCACATATACTTATATAATGTCACCATGTACTCACATATGTACCTATATAATGTAACTATATATTCACATATACACTTATATAATTTCACCATGTACTCACATATATACCTATATAATGTAACTATATATTCCCATATACACTTACATAATCTCCTATATAATGTAGCTATATTTTCACATATACACTTATATAATGTCACCATGTTCTCACATATACACCAATATAATGTAATTATATATTCACATATACAATTATATAATGTCACCATGTACTCACATATACACCTATATAATGTACCTATATGTTCACATATACACTTACATAATCTGTATAATGTAACTATATATTCACTTATGCACTTATATAATGTCACCATGTACTCACATATACACCTATATAATGTAACTATATATTCACATAATCTCCTACATAATGTAACTATATATTCACATATTCTCCTATATAATGTAACTATATATTAACATAATCTCCTATGTAATGTAACTATATATTCACATAAACACTTATATAATGTCACCATGTACTCACATAATCTCCTATATAATGTAACTATATATTCGCATATACTTCTATATAATGTAACTATATATTCAAATATACTCCTAAATAATGTAACTATATGTACACATAATCTCCTATATAATGTAACTATATATTCACATATTCTCCTATATAATGTAACTTTGTATTCACATAAACTTCTATATAATGTAACTATATATTCACATATACTCCTTTATAATGTAACTATATATTCACATATACACCTATTTAATGTAACTATATATTTACATATACTTATATAATGTCACCATGTACTCACATATACACCTATATAATGGAAATATATATTCGCATATATACTTACATAATCTCCTATATAATGTAACTATATATTCACATATACACTTATATACTGTCACTATGTATTCACATATACACCTATATAATGTAACTATATATTCACAATCTCCTATATAATGTAACTATATATTCACATACACTCCTATATAATGTAACTATATATTCACATAATCTCCTATATAATGTAAATATGTATTCACATATACTCCTTTATAATGTAACTATGTATTCACATATACTACTGTATATAATGTAACAATATATTCACATATACTCCTATATAATGTAACTATATATTCACATATACTCCTATATAACGTAACTATATATTCACATAATCTCCTATATAATGTAACTATGTATTCTCATATACTCCTTTATAATGTAACTATATATTCACATAATCTCCTATATAATGTAACTATATATTCACATATACTTATATATTGTCACCATGTACTCACATATATAGCTATATAATGTAACTATATATTCACATATACACTTATATAATGTCACCATGTACTCACATATATACCTATATAATGTAACTATATTTTCACATATACACTTACATAATCTCCTATATAATGTAACTATATATTCACATATACTCCTATATAATGTAACTTTGTATTCACATAAACTTCTATATAATGTAACTATATATTCACATATACTCCTTTATATGTGAATATTAAGGAGTATATGTGAATATATAGTTACATATATACATATATATATTCACATATATACTTACATAATCTCCTATATAATGTAACTATATATTCACATATACTCTTATATACTGTCACTATGTATTCACATATACACCTATATAATGTAACTATATATTCACAATCTCCTATATAATGTAACTATATATTCACATACACTCCTATATAATGTAACTATATATTCACATAATCTCCTATATAATGTAAATATGTATTCACATATACTCCTTTATAATGTAACTATGTATTCACATATACTACTTTATATAATGTAACTATATATTCATATATACTACTGTATATAATGTAACTATATATTCACATATACTCCTATATAATGTTACTATATATTCACATATACTAATGTATATAATGCAACTATATATTCACATATACTCCTATATAATGTAACTATATATTCACATATACTACTGTATATAATGTAACTATATATTCACATATATTTATATAATGTCACCATGTACTCACATATATACCTATATAATGTAACTATATATTCACATATACTCCTATATAATGTAACTATATATTCACATACACTCCTATATAATGTAACTATATATTCACATATACTACTGTATATAATGTAACTATATATTCACATATACTACTGTATATAATGTAACTATGCATTCACATATACTCCTTTATAATGTAACTATATATTCACATATACTCCTATATGATGTAACTATATATTCACATATACTCCTATATAATGTAACTTTGTATTCACATAAACTTCTATATAATGTAACTATATATTCACATATACTCCTTTATAATGTAACTATATATTCACATATACCCCTATTTAATGTAACTATATATTTACATATACTTATATAATGTCACCATGTACTCACATATACCTATATAATGTAAATATATTTTTACATATACAATTATATAATGTCACCAAGTACTCACATATACACCTATATAATGTAAATATATATTCACATATATACTTACATAATCTCCTATATAATGTAACTATATATTCACATATACACTTATATACTGTCACTATGTATTCACATATACACCTATATAATGTAACTATATATTCACAATCTCCTATATAATGTAACTATATATTCACATACACTCCTATATAATGTAACTATATATTCACATAATCTCCTATATAATGTAAATATGTATTCACATATACTCCTTTATAATGTAACTATGTATTCACATATACTACTGTATATAATGTAACTATATATTCACATATACTCCTATATAATGTAACTATATATTCACATATACTCCTCTATAAAGTAACTATATATTCACATAATCTCCTATATAATGTAACTATATATTCTCATATACTCCTTTATAATGTAACTATATATTCACATAATCTCCTATATAATGTAACTATATATTCACATATACTTATATAATGTCACCATGTACTCACATATATACCTATATAATGTAACTATATATTCACATATACACTTATATAATTTCACCATGTACTCACATATATACCTATATAATGTAACTATATATTCCCATATACACTTACATAATCTCCTATATAATGTAGCTATATTTTCACATATACACTTATATAATGACACCATGTTCTCACATATACACCAATATAATGTAATTATATATTCACATATACAATTATATAATGTCACCATGTACTCACATATACACCTATATAATGTACCTATATGTTCACATATACACTTACATAATCTGTATAATGTAACTATATATTCACTTATACACTTATATAATGTCACCATGTACTCACATATACACCTATATAATGTAACTATATATTCACATAATCTCCTACATAATGTAACTATATATTCACATATTCTCCTATATAATGTAACTATATATTAACATAATCTCCTATGTAATGTAACTATATATTCACATAAACACTTATATGATGTCACCATGTACTCACATAATCTCCTATATAATGTAACTATATATTCGCATATACTTCTATATAATGTAACTATATATTCAAATATACTCCTAAAAAATGTAACTATATGTTCACATAATCTCCTATATAATGTAACTATATATTCACATATACTCCTATATAATGTAACTTTGTATTCACGTAAACTTCTATATAATGTAACTATATATTCACATATACTCCTTTATAATGTAACTATATATTCACATATACACCTATTTAATGTAACTATATATTTACATATACTTATATAATGTCACCATGTACTCACATATATACCTATATAATGTAACTATATATTTACATATACAATTATATAATGTCACCATGTACTCACATATACACCTATATAATGTAAATATATATTCACATATATACTTACATAATCTCCTATATAATGTAACTATATATTCACATATACACTTATATACTGTCACTATGTATTCACATATACACCTATATAATGTAACTATATATTCACAATCTCCTATATAATGTAACTATATATTCACATACACTCCTATATAATGTAACTATATATTCACATAATCTCCTATATAATGTAAATATGTATTCACATATACTCCTTTATAATGTAACTATGTATTCACATATACTACTGTATATAATGTAACTATATATTCACATATACTCCTATATAATGTAACTATATATTCACATATACTCCTATATAACGTAACTATATATTCACATAATCTCCTATATAATGTAACTATGTATTCTCATATACTCCTTTATAATGTAACTATATATTCACATAATCTCCTATATAATGTAACTATATATTCACATATACTTATATAATGTCACCATGTACTCACATATATAGCTATATAATGTAACTATATATTCACATATACACTTATATAATGTCACCATGTACTCACATATATACCTATATAATGTAACTATATATTCACATATACACTTACATAATCTCCTATATAATGTAACTATATATTCACTTATACTCCTATATAATGTAACTTTGTATTCACATAAACTTCTATATAATGTAACTATATATTCACATATACTCCTTTATATGTGAATATAAAGGAGTATATGTGAATATATAGTTACATATATACATATATATATTCACATATATACTTACATAATCTCCTATATAATGTAACTATATATTCACATATACTCTTATATACTGTCACTATGTATTCACATATACACCTATATAATGTAACTATATATTCACAATCTCCTATATAATGTAACTATATATTCACATACACTCCTATATAATGTAACTATATATTCACATAATCTCCTATATAATGTAAATATGTATTCACATATACTCCTTTATAATGTAACTATGTATTCACATATACTACTGTATATAATGTAACTATATATTCATATATACTACTGTATATAATGTAACTATATATTAACATATACTCCTATATAATGTTACTATATATTCACATATACTAATGTATATAATGCAACTATATATTCACATATACTCCTATATAATGTAACTATATATTCACATATACTACTGTATATAATGTAACTATATATTCACATATATTTATATAATGTCACCATGTACTCACATATATACCTATATAATGTAACTATATATTCACATATACTCCTATATAATGTAACTATATATTCACATACACTCCTATATAATGTAACTATATATTCACATATACTACTGTATATAATGTAACTATATATTCACATATACTACTGTATATAATGTAACTATGCATTCACATATACTCCTTTATAATGTAACTATATATTCACATATACTCCTATATAATGTAACTATATATTCACATATACTCATATATAATGTAACTTTGTATTCACATAAACTTCTATATAATGTAACTATATATTCACATATACTCCTTTATAATGTAACTATATATTCACATATACACCTATTTAATGTAACTATATATTTACATATACTTATATAATGTCACCATGTACTCACATATATACCTATATAATGTAACTATATATTTACATATACAATTATATAATGTCACCATGTACTCACATATACACCTATATAATGTAAATATATATTCACATATATACTTACATAATCTCCTATATAATGTAACTATATATTCACATATACACTTATATACTGTCACTATGTATTCACATATACACCTATATAATGTAACTATATATTCACAATCTCCTATATAATGTAACTATATATTCACATACACTCCTATATAATGTAACTATATATTCACATAATCTCCTATATAATGTAAATATGTATTCACATATACTCCTTTATAATGTAACTATGTATTCACATATACTACTGTATATAATGTAACTATATATTCACATATACTCCTATATAATGTAACTATATATTCACATATACTCCTATATATCGTAAATATATATTCACATAATCTCCTATATAATGTAACTATGTATTCTCATATACTCCTTTATAATGTAACTATATATTCACATAATCTCCTATATAATGTAACTATTTATTCACATATACTTATATAATGTCACCATGTACTCACATATATACCTATATAATGTAACTATATATTCACATATACACTTATATAATTTCACCATGTACTCACATATATACCTATATAATGTAACTATATATTCCCATATACACTTACATAATCTCCTATATAATGTAGCTATATTTTCACATATACACTTATATAATTACACCATGTTCTCACATATACACCAATATAATGTAATTATATATTCACATATACAATTATATAATGTCACCATGTACTCACATATACACCTATATAATGTACCTATATGTTCACATATACACTTACATAATCTGTATAATGTAACTATATATTCAC
Organism: Taudactylus pleione; assembly: GCA_031769625.1. Taxonomy (NCBI): domain Eukaryota; kingdom Metazoa; phylum Chordata; class Amphibia; order Anura; family Myobatrachidae; genus Taudactylus; species Taudactylus pleione. The sequence continues at coordinate 50,472 of JAUIMM010003450.1, forward strand.
TTATACACTTATATAATGTCACCATGTACTCACATATACACCTATATAATGTAACTATATATTCACATAATCTCCTACATAATGTAACTATATATTCACATATTCTCCTATATAATGTAACTATATATTAACATAATCTCCTATGTAATGTAACTATATATTCACATAAACACTTATATGATGTCACCATGTACTCACATAATCTCCTATATAATGTAACTATATATTCGCATAAACTTCTATATAATGTAACTATATATTCAAATATACTCCTAAAAAATGTAACTATATGTTCACATAATCTCCTATATAATGTAACTATATATTCACATATACTCCTATATAATGTAACTTTGTATTCACGTAAACTTCTATATAATGTAACTATATATTCACATATACTCCTTTATAATGTAACTATATATTCACATATACACCTATTTAATGTAACTATATATTTACATATACTTATATAATGTCACCATGTACTCACATATATACCTATATAATGTAACTATATATTTACATATACAATTATATAATGTCACCATGTACTCACATATACACCTATATAATGTAAATATATATTCACATATATACTTACATAATCTCCTATATAATGTAACTATATATTCACATATACACTTATATACTGTCACTATGTATTCACATATACACCTATATAATGTAACTATATATTCACAATCTCCTATATAATGTAACTATATATTCACATACACTCCTATATAATGTAACTATATATTCACATAATCTCCTATATAATGTAAATATGTATTCACATATACTCCTTTATAATGTAACTATGTATTCATATATACTACTGTATATAATGTAACTATATATTCACATATACTCCTATATAATGTAACTATATATTCACATATACTCCTATATAACGTAACTATATATTCACATAATCTCCTATATAATGTAACTATGTATTCTCATATACTCCTTTATAATGTAACTATATATTCACATAATCTCCTATATAATGTAACTATATATTCACATATACTTATATAATGTCACCATGTACTCACATATATAGCTATATAATGTAACTATATATTCACATATACACTTACATAATCTCCTATATAATGTAACTATATATTCACATATACTCCTATATAATGTAACTTTGTATTCACATAAACTTCTATATAATGTAACTATATATTCACATATACTCCTTTACATGTGAATATAAAGGAGTATATGTGAATATATAGTTACATATATACATATATATATTCACATATATACTTACATAATCTCCTATATAATGTAACTATATATTCACATATACTCTTATATAATGTCACCATGTACTCACATAATCTCCTATATAATGTAACTATATATTCGCATATACTTCTATATAATGTAACTATATATTCAAATATACTCCTAAATAATGTAACTATATGTACACATAATCTCCTATATAATGTAACTATATATTCACATATACTCCTATATAATGTAACTTTGTATTCACATAAACTTCTATATAAGGTAACTATATTCACATATACTCCTTTATAATGTAACTATATATTCACATATACACCTATTTAATGTAACTATATATTTACATATACTTATATAATGTCACCATGTACTCACATATATACCTATATAATGTAACTATATATTTACATATACAATTATATAATGTCACCATGTACTCACATATACACCTATATAATGTAAATATATATTCACATATATACTTACATAATCTCCTATATAATGTAACTATATATTCACATATACACTTATATACTGTCACTATGTATTCACATATACACCTATATAATGTAACTATATATTCACAATCTCCTATATAATGTAACTATATATTCACATACACTCCTATATAATGTAACTATATATTCACATAATCTCCTATATAATGTAAATATGTATTCACATATACTACTGTATATAATGTAACTATATATTCACATATACTCCTATATAATGTAACTATATATTCACATATACTCCTATATAACGTAACTATATATTCACATAATCTCCTATATAATGTAACTATGTATTCTCATATACTCCTTTATAATGTAACTATATATTCACATAATCTCCTATATAATGTAACTATATATTCACATATACTTATATAATGTCACCATGTACTCACATATATAGCTATATAATGTAACTATATATTCACATATACACTTATATAATGTCACCATGTACTCACATATATACCTATATAATGTAACTATATATTCACATATACACTTACATAATCTCCTATATAATGTAACTATATATTCACATATACTCCTATATAATGTAACTTTGTATTCACATAAACTTCTATATAATGTAACTATATATTCACATATACTCCTTTATATGTGAATATAAAGGAGTATATGTGAATATATAGTTACATATATACATATATATATTCACATATATACTTACATAATCTCCTATATAATGTAACTATATATTCACATATACTCTTATATACTGTCACTATGTATTCACATATACACCTATATAATGTAACTATATATTCACAATCTCCTATATAATGTAACTATATATTCACATACACTCCTATATAATGTAACTATATATTCACATAATCTCCTATATAATGTAAATATGTATTCACATATACTCCTTTATAATGTAACTATGTATTCACATATACTACTGTATATAATGTAACTATATATTCATATATACTACTGTATATAATGTAACTATATATTAACATATACTCCTATATAATGTTACTATATATTCACATATACTAATGTATATAATGCAACTATATATTCACATATACTCCTATATAATGTAACTATATATTCACATATACTACTGTATATAATGTAACTATATATTCACATATATTTATATAATGTCACCATGTACTCACATATATACCTATATAATGTAACTATATATTCACATATACTCCTATATAATGTAACTATATATTCACATACACTCCTATATAATGTAACTATATATTCACATATACTACTGTATATAATGTAACTATATATTCACATATACTACTGTATATAATGTAACTATGCATTCACATATACTCCTTTATAATGTAACTATATATTCACATATACTCCTATATAATGTAACTATATATTCACATATACTCCTATATAATGTAACTTTGTATTCACATAAACTTCTATATAATGTAACTATATATTCACATATACTCCTTTATAATGTAACTATATATTCACATATACACCTATTTAATGTAACTATATATTTACATATACTTATATAATGTCACCATGTACTCACATATATACCTATATAATGTAACTATATATTTACATATACAATTATATAATGTCACCATGTACTCACATATACACCTATATAATGTAAATATATATTCACATATATACTTACATAATCTCCTATATAATGTAACTATATATTCACATATACACTTATATACTGTCACTATGTATTCACATATACACCTATATAATGTAACTATATATTCACAATCTCCTATATAATGTAACTATATATTCACATACACTCCTATATAATGTAACTATATATTCACATAATCTCCTATATAATGTAAATATGTATTCACATATACTCCTTTATAATGTAACTATGTATTCACATATACTACTGTATATAATGTAACTATATATTCACATATACTCCTATATAATGTAACTATATATTCACATATACTCCTATATATCGTAAATATATATTCACATAATCTCCTATATAATGTAACTATGTATTCTCATATACTCCTTTATAATGTAACTATATATTCACATAATCTCCTATATAATGTAACTATATATTCACATATACTTATATAATGTCACCATGTACTCACATATATACCTATATAATGTAACTATAAATTCACATATACACTTATATAAAGTCACCATGTACTCACATATATACCTATATAATGTAACTATATATTCACATATACACTTACATAATCTCCTATATAATGTAACTATATTTGCACATATACACTTATATAATGTCACAATGTACTCACATATACACCAATATAATGTAACTATATATTCACATATACAATTATATAATGTCACCATGTACTCACATATACACCTATATAATGTACCTATATGTTCACATATACACTTACATAATCTGTATAATGTAACTATATATTCACTTATACACTTATATAATGTCACCATGTACTCACATATACACCTATATAATGTAACTATATATTCACATAATCTCCTACATAATGTAACTATATATTCACATATTCTCCTATATAATGTAACTATATATTAACATAATCTCTTATGTAATGTTACTATATATTCACATAAACACTTATATAATGTCACCATGTACTCACATAATCTCCTATAAAATGTAACTATATATTCGCATAAACTTCTATATAATGTAACTATATATTCAAATATACTCCTATATAATGTAACTATATGTTCACATAATCTCCTATATAATGTAACTATATATTCACATATACTCCTATATAATGTAACTTTGTATTCACATAAACTTCTATATAATGTAACTATATATTCACATATACTCCTTTATATTGTAACTATATATTCACATATACACCTATTTAATGTAACTATATATTTACATATACTTATATAATGTCACCATGTACTCACATATATACCTATATAATGTAACTATATATTTACATATACAATTATATAATGTCACCATGTACTCACATATACACCTATATAATGTAAATATATATTCACATATATACTTACATATTCTCCTATATAATGTAACTATATATTCACATATACACTTATATACTGTCACTATGTATTCACATATACACCTATATAATGTACCTATATATTCACAATCTCCTATATAATGTAACTATATATTCACATACACTCCTATATAATGTAACTGTATATTCACATAATCTCCTATATAATGTAAATATGTATTCACATATAATCCTTTATAATGTAACTATGTATTCACATATACTACTGTATATAATGTAACTATATATTCACATATACTCCTATATAATGTAACTATATATTCACATATACTCCTATATAACGTAACTATATATTCACATAATCTCCTATATAATGTAACTATGTATTCTCATATACTCCTTTATAATGTAACTATATATTCACATAATCTCCTATATAATGTAACTATATATTCACATATACTTATATAATATCACCATGTACTCACATATATACCTATATAATGTAACTATATATTCACATATACACTTATATAATGTCACCATGTACTCACATATACCTATATAATGTAACTATATATTCACATATACTCTTACATAATCTCCTATATAATGTAACTATATATTCACATATACTCCTATATAATGTAACTTTGTATTCACATAAACTTCTATATAATGTAACTATATATTCACATATACTCCTTTATAATGTAAGTATATATTCACATATACACCTATTTAATGTAACTATATATTTACATATACTTATATAATGTCACCATGTACTCACATATACACCAATATAATGTAACTATATATTCACATATACAATTATATAATGTCACCATGTACTCACATATACACCTATATAATGTACCTATATGTTCACATATACACTTACATAAACTGTATAATGTAACTATATATTCACTTATACACTTATATAATGTCACCATGTACTCACATATACACCTTTATAATGTAACTATATATTCACATATTCTCATATATAATGTAACTATATATTAACATAATCTCATATGTAATGTAACTATATATTCACATAAACACTTATATAATGTCACCATGTACTCACATAATCTCCTATATAATGTAACTACATATTCGCATATACTTCTATATAATGTATCTATATATTCAAATATACTCCTATATAATGTAACTATATGTTCACATAATCTACTATATAATGTAACTATATATTCACATAATCTCCTATATGATGTAACTATATATACACATATACTTATATAATGTCACCATGTACTCACATATACTCCTATATAATGTAACTATATATTCACATAATCTCCTATATAATGTAACTATATATTCACATAATCACCTTTATAATGTAACTATATATTCACTTAATCTCCTATATAATGTAACTATATATTCACATATACTCCTATATAATGTAACTATATATTAACATAATCTACTATATAATGTAACTATATATTCACATATACTCCTCTATAATGTAACTATATATTCAAATAATCTCCTATATAATGTAACTATGTATTCACATATACTGCTATATAATGTAACTATATATTCACATATACACTTATATAATGTCACCATTTACTCACATATACACCTATATAATGTAACTATATATTCACATAATCTATATAATGTAACTATATATTCACATATACTCCTATATAATGTAACTATATATTAACATAATATACTATATAATGTAACTATATATTCACATAAACACTTATATAATGTCAACATGTACTCACATAATCTACTATATAATGTAACAATATATTCACATATACTCCTACATAATGTAACTATATATTCACATAATCTCCTATATAATGTAACTATATATTCAAATAATCTCCTATATAATGTAACTATATATTCACATATACTCCTATATAATGTAACTATATATTCACATAATCTACTATGTAATGTAACTATATATTCACATATACTCCTCTATAATGTAACTATATATTCACATAATCTCCTATATAATGTAACTATGTATTCACATATACTGCTATATAATGTAACTATATATTCACATATACACTTATTTAATGTCACCATGTACTCACATATACACCTATATAATGTAACTATATATTCACATAATCTCCTATATAATGTAACAATATATTCACATATACTCATATATAATGTAACTATATATTAGCATAAAATCCTATATAATGTAACTAAATATTCACATAAACACTTATATAATGTCACCATGTACTCACATAACCTACTACATAATGTAACTATATATTCACATATACTCCTATATAATGTAACTATATATTCACATAATCTCCTATATAATGTAACTATATATTCACATAATCTCCTATATAATGTAACTATATATTCACATAATCACCTTTATAATGTAACTATATATTCACTTAATCTCCTATATAATGTAACTATATATTCACATATACTCCTATATAATGTAACTATATATTAACATAATCTACTATATAATGTAACTATATATTCACATATACTCCTCTATAATGTAACTATATATTCAAATAATCTCCTATATAATGTAACTATGTATTCACATATACTGCTATATAATGTAACTATATATTCACATATACACTTATATAATGTCACCATTTACTCACATATACACCTATATAATGTAACTATATATTCACATAATCTATATAATGTAACTATATATTCACATATACTCCTATATAATGTAACTATATATTAACATAATATACTATATAATGTAACTATATATTCACATAATGACTTATATAATGTCAACATGTACTCACATAATCTACTATATAATGTAACAATATATTCACATATACTCCTACATAATGTAACTATATATTCACATAATCTCCTATATAATGTAACTATATATTCAAATAATCTCCTATATAATGTAACTATATATTCACATATACTCCTATATAATGTAACTATATATTCACATAATCTACTATGTAAATGTAACTATATATTCACATATACTCCTCTGTAATGTAACTATATTTTCACATAATCTCCTATATAATGTAACTATGTATTCACATATACTGCTATATAATGTAACTATATATTCACATATACACTTATTTAATGTCACCATGTACTCACATATACACCTATATAATGTAACTATATATTCACATAATCTCCTATATAATGTAACAATATATTCACATATACTCATATATAATGTAACTATATATTAGCATAAAATCCTATATAATGTAACTAAATATTCACATAAACACTTATATAATGTCACCATGTACTCACATAATCTACTATATAATGTAACAATATATTCACATATACTCCTACATAATGTAACTATATATTCACATAATCTCCTATATAATGTAACTATATATTCAAATAATCTCCTATATAATGTAACTATATATTCACATAATCTCCTATATAATGTAACTATATATTCACATATACTCCTATATAATGTAACTATATATTCACATAATCTACTATATAATGTAACTATATATTCACATATACTCCTATATAATGCAACTATATATTCACATAATCTACTATATAATGTAACTATATATTCACATATACTCCTCTATAATGTAACTATATATTTACATAATCTCCTATATAATGTAACTATATATTCACATATACTCCTATATAATGTAACTATGTATTCACATATACACTTATATAATGTCACCATGTACTCACATATACACCTATATAATGTAACTATATATTCACATAATCTATATAATGTAACTATATATTCACATATACTCCTATATAATGTAACTATATATTAACATAATATCCTATATAATGTAACTATATATTCACATAAACACTTATATAATGTCACCATGTACTCACATAATCTACTATATAATGTAACTATATATTCACATATACTCCTATATAATGTAACTATATATTCACATAATCTCCTATATAATGTAACTATATATTCACATAATCTCCTATATAATGTAACTATATATTCACATATACTCCTATATAATGTAACTATATATTCACATAATCTACTATGTAATGTAACTATATATTCACATATACTCCTCTATAATGTAACTATATATTCACATAATCTCCTATATAATGTAACTATGTATTCACATATACTGCTATATAATGTAACTATATATTCACATATACACTTATTTAATGTCACCATGTACTCACATATACACCTATATAATGTAACTATATATTCACATAATCTCCTATATAATGTAACAATATATTCACATATACTCATATATAATGTAACTATATATTAGCATAAAATCCTATATAATGTAACTATATATTCACATAAACACTTATATAATGTCACCATGTACTCACATAACCTACTACATAATGTAACTATATATTCACATATACTCCTATATAATGTAACTATATATTCACATAATCTCCTATATAATGTAACTATATATTCACATATACTCCTATATAATGTAACTATATATTCACATAATCTACTATATAATGTAACTATATATTCACATATACTCCTATATAATGTAACTATATATTCACATAATCTACTATATAATGTAACTATATATTCACATATACTCCTCTATAATGTAACTATATATTTACATAATCTCCTATATAATGTAACTATATATTCACATATACTCCTATATAATGTAACTATATATTCACATAATCGACTATGTAATGTAACTATATATTTACATAATCTCCTATATAATGTAACTATATATTCACATATACTCCTATATAATGTAACTATGTATTCACATATACTGCTATATAATGTAACTATATATTCACATATACTCCTATATAATGTAACTATATATTCACATACAAACACTATTGTGAGGTGTTCAGAATAGACTGGAAATGAGGGGAAATTAAGGTTATTGAGGTTAATAATAGCATAGGAGCAGAAAAACCCACAAATTCTGTGATTTTAGCTGTTTTTATGCTTTTTAAAAAAAAAATACAGATCCAAAACACAAAACCCAGAACCCAAAACACGGAAGGGTGGTTTTGGCAAAACCAATCCAGATCCAAAACACGAAGAAAGATCCAGATCCAAAACCAAAACACGAAAAGTGGCCGGTGCACACCCCTACTTTTTATGTCCAAAAGGTTGCACCGAGGTAGGTGGATGACTATGCTAAGCGATACGAGTGGGCGGCACAAACATGTGGCCCATCTAAGAGTGACACTGCAGTGGCAGACAGGATGGCAGTTTGAAAAACTAGGCCCCAAACAGTACATAATGCAAAGAAAAAAAAAGAGGTGCAAGATGGAATTGTCCTTGGGCCCTCCCACCCACCCTTATGTTGTATAAACAGGACATGCACACTTTAACAAACCAATCATTTCAGCGCCAGGGTCTGCCACACGACTGTGGCTGAAATGATTGGTTCGTTTGGGCCCCCACAAAACAAGCTGGCAATTAATCTGTCCCTGCACAAACTGGCTCTACG
>JAUIMM010003451.1:0-44946 GCA_031769625.1 Taudactylus pleione
CCCCATAACTTAGTGCAATGGCACATATCCCCTACTAACCTCTATTCTGCAGTAGCCCCCCCCATACTAAGTGCAATGCACATATTCCTCACTAACCTCTTTTTCTGCAGTTGTCCCCCCATAACTAGAGTGCAATGCACATATCCCCTAACTAACCTCTTTTCTGCAGTAGCCCCCCCCCCCATACTAAGTGCAATGCACATATCCCCTACTAACCCTCTTTTGTGCAGTATCCCCCCCCATACTAAGTGCAATGCACATATCCCCTACTAACCTTTTTTCTGCAGTAGCCCCCCCATGCTAAGTGTAACGCACATATCCAATACTAACCTCTTTTCTGCAGTAGTCCCCCCATACTAAGTGCAATGCACAAATCCCCTACTAACCTCTTTTCTGCAGTAGCCCCCCCCCATAACTAAGTGCAATGCACATATCCCCTACTAACCTCTTTTGTGCAGTAGCCACCCCCCCCATTACTAAGTGCAAATGCATATATCCCCCTACTAATATATTTTCTGCAGTAGCCCCCCCCATACTAAGTGCAATGCACATATCCCCCTACTAACCTCTTTTGTGCACTAGCCCCCCCATACTAAGTGCAATGCACATATCCCCTACTAACCTCTTTTGTGCAGTAGCCCCCCCATACTAAGTGCAATGCACATATCCCCTACTAACCTCTTTTGTGCAGTAGCCCCCCCCATACTAAGTGCAATGCACATATCCCCTACCTAACCTCTCTTTTCTGGCAGTAGCCCCCCCAATACTAAGTGCAATGCACATATCCCCTACTAACCTCTCTTTTCTGCAGTAGCCCCCCCATACTAAGTGCAATGCATATATCCCCTACTAATATCTTTTCTGCAGTAGCCCCCCCATACTAAGTGCAATGCACATATCCCCTACTAACCTCTTTTGTGCAGTAGCCCCCCCATACTAAGTGCAAATGCACATATCCCCTACTAACCTCTTTTCTGCAGTAGCCCCCCCATACTAAGTGCAATGCACATATCCCCTACTAACCTCTTTTGTGCAGTAGCCCCCCCCATACTAAGTGCAATGCACATTATCCCCCTACTCACCTCTTTTCCTGCAGTAGCCCCCCCCCATACCTAAGTGCAATGCACATATCCCCTACTAACTCTCTTTTTCTGCAGTAGCCCCCCCCATGCTAAGTGTAATGAACATATCCCCCTACTAACCTCTTTTCTGCAGTAGTCCCCCCATACTAAGTGCAATGCACAAATCCCCCTACTAACCTCTTTTCTGCAGTAGCCCCCCCCCATACTAAGTGCAATGCACATATCCCCTACTAACTTCATTTGTGCAGTAGCCCCCCCATACTAAGTGCAATGCATATATCCCCTACTAATATCTTTTCTGCAGTAGCCCCCCCATACTAAGCGCAATGCACATATCCCCTACTCACCTCTTTTCTGCAGTAGCCCCCTCATACTAAGTGCAATGCACATATCCCCTACTAACCTCTTTTCTGCAGTAGCCCCCCCATGCTAAGTGTAATGCACATATCCCCTACTAACCTCTTTTCTGCAGTAGTCCCCCATACTAAGTGCAATGCACAAAATTCCCCCTACTAACCTCTTTTCTGCAGTAGCCACCCCCCATACTAAGTGCAATGCACATATCCCCTACTAACCTCTTTTCTGCAGTAGCCCCCCCATACTAAGTGCACATGCACATATTCCCTACTAAACTCTTTGTGCAGTAGCACACCCCATACTAAGTGCAATGCATATATCCCCTACTAATATCTTTTTCTGCAGTAGCCCCCCCCATACTAAGTGCAATGCACATATCCCCTACTAACCTCTTTCTGTGCACTAGCCCCCCCCCATACTAAGTGCAATGCACATATCCCCTAAAAACCTCTTTTATGCAGTAGCCTCCCCCATACTAAGTGCAATGCACGTATCCCCTACTAACCTCTTTACTGGCAGTAGCCCCCCCCATACTAAGTGCAATGCACATAATCCCCTACTAACCTTTTTTCTGCAGTAGCCCCCCCATGCTAAGTGTAACGCACATATCCAATACTAACCCTCTTTTCTGCAGTAGTCCCCCCATACTAAGTGCAATGCACAAATCCCCCTACTAACCTCTTTTCTGCAGTAGCCCCCCCCATACTAAGTGCAATGCACATATCCCCTACTAACCTCTTTTGTGCAGTAGCCCCCCCCATACTAAGTGCAATGCATATATCCCCCTACTAATATCTTTTCTGCAGTAGCCCCCCCATACTAAGTGCAATGCACATATCCCCTACTAACCTCTTTTGTGCACTAGCCCCCCCCATACTAAGTGCAATGCACATATCCCCTACTAACCTCTTTTGTGCAGTAGCCCCCCCCATACTAAGTGCAATGCACATATCCCCTACTAACCTCTTTTGTGCAGTAGCCCCCCCCATACTAAGTGCAATGCACATCTCCCCTACTAACCTCTTTTCTGCAGTAGCCCCCCAATACTAAGTGCAATGCACATATCCCCTACTAACCTCTTTTCTGCAGTAGCCCCCCCATACTAAGTGCAATGCATATATCCCCTACTAATATCTTTTCTGCAGTAGCCCCCCCATACTAAGTGCAATGCACATATCCCCTACTAACCTCTTTTGTGCAGTAGCCCCCCCCCATACTAAGTGCACAATGCACATATCCCCCTACTAACCTCTTTTCTGCAGTAGCCCCCCCCATAGTAAGTGCAATGCACATATCCCCTACTAACCTCTTTTCTGCAGTAGCCCCCCCCATACTAAGTGCAATGCACATATCCCCTACTAAACCTCTTTTCTGCAGTAGTCCCCCATACTAAGTGCAATGCACATATCCCCTACTAACCTCTTTTCTGCAGTAGCCCCCCCCATACTAAGTGCAATGCACATATCCCTCTACTAACTTCTTTCTGCAGTAGCCCCCCCCATACTAAGTGCAATGCACATATCCCCTACTATCCTCTTTTCTGCAGTAGCCCCCCCCATACTAAGTGCAATGCACATATCCCCTACTAACCTCTTTTCTGCAGTAGCCTCCCCCCATACTTAGTGCAATGCACATATCCCCTACTAACCTCTTTTCTGCAGTAGCCCCCCCCATACTAAGTGCAATGCACATATCCCTACTAACCTCTTTTCTGCAGTTGTCCCCCATACTAAGTGCAATGCACATATCCCCTACTAACCTCTTTTCTGCAGTAGCCCCCCCCCATACTAAGTGCAATGCACAAATCCCCTACTCACCTCTTTTCTGCAGTAGCCCGCCCCCATACTAAGTGCAATGCACATATCCCCTACTAACCTCTTTTCTGCAGTAGCCCCCCCATGGTAAGTGTAATGCACATATCCCCTACTAACCTCTTTTCTGCAGTAGTCCCCCATACTAAGTGCAATGCCCAAATCCCCTACTAACCTCTTTTCTGCAGTAGCCCCCCCCATACTAAGTGCAATGCACATATCCCCTACTAACCTCATTTGTGCAGTAGCCCCCCCATACTAAGTGCAATGCATATATCCCCTACTAATATCTTCTACTAATATCTTTTCTGCAGTAGCCCCCCCCATACTAAGTGCAATGCACATATCCCCTACTAACCTCTTTTGTGCACTAGCCCCCCCATACTAAGTGCAATGCACATATCCCCTACTAACCTCTTTTGTGCAGTAGCCCCCCCATACTAAGTGCAATGCACATATCCCCTACTAACCTCTTTTGTGCAGTAGCCCCCCCATACTAAGTGCAATGCACATATCCCCTACTAACCTCTTTTCTGCAGTAGCCCCCCAATACTAAGTGCAATGCACATATCCCCTACTAACCTCTTTTCTGCAGTAGCCCCCCCATACTAAGTGCAATGCATATATCCCCTACTAATATCTTTTCTGCAGTAGCCCCCCCCATACTAAGTGCAATGCACATATCCCCTACTAACCTCTTTTGTGCAGTAGCCCCCCCCATACTAAGTGCAATACACATATCCCCTACTAACCTCTTTTCTGCAGTAGCCCCCCCCATAGTAAGTGCAATGCACATATCCCCTACTAACCTCTTTTCTGCAGTAGCCCCCCCATACTAAGTGCAATGCACATATCCCCTACTAACCTCTTTTCTGCAGTAGTCCCCCCATACTAAGTGCAATGCACATATCCCCTACTAACCTCTTTTCTGCAGTAGCCCCCCCATACTAAGTGCAATGCACATATCCTCTACTAACTTCTTTTCTGCAGTAGCCCCCCCATACTAAGTGCAATGCACATATCCCCTACTATCCTCTTTTCTGCAGTAGCCCCCCCATACTAAGTGCAATGCACATATCCCCTACTAACCTCTTTTCTGCAGTAGCCTCCCCCATACTTAGTGCAATGCACATATCCCCTACTAACCTCTTTTCTGCAGTAGCGCCCCCATACTAAGTGCAATGCACATATCCCCTACTAACCTCTTTTCTGCAGTTGTCCCCCATACTAAGTGCAATGCACATATCCCCTACTAACCTCTTTTCTGCAGTAGCCCCCCCCATACCAAGTGCAATGCACATATCCCCTACTCACCTCTTTTCTGCAGTAGCCCCCCCCCATACTAAGTGCAATGCACATATCCCCTACTAACCTCTTTTCTGCAGTAGACCCCCATGCTAAGTGTAATGCACATATCCCCTACTAACCTCTTTTCTGCAGTAGTCCCCCATACTAAGTGCAATGCACAAATCCCCTACTAACCTCTTTTCTGCAGTAGCCCCCCCCATACTAAGTGCAATGCACATATCCCCTACTAACCTCATTTGTGCAGTAGCCCCCCCCCATACTAAGTGCAATGCATATATCCCCTACTAATATCTTTTCTGCAGTAGCCCCCCCATACTAAGCGCAATGCACATATCCCCTACTCACCTCTTTTCTGCAGTAGCCCACTCATACTAAGTGCAATGCACATATCCCCTACTAACCTCTTTTCTGCAGTAGCCCCCCCATGCTAAGTGTTATGCACATATCCCCTACTAACCTCTTTTCTGCAGTAGTCCCCCATACTAAGTGCAATGCACAAATCCCCTATACTAACCTCTTTTCTGCAGTAGCCCCCCCCATACTAAGTGCAATGCACATATCCCCTACTAACCTTTTTCTGCAGTAGCCCCCCCATGCTAAGTGTAACGCACATATCCAATACTAACCTCTTTTCTGCAGTAGTCCCCGATACTAAGTGCAATGCACAAATCCCCTACTAACCTCTTTTCTGCAGTAGCCCCCCCCATACTAAGTGCAATGCACATATCCCCTACTAACCTCTTTTGTGCAGTAGCCCCCCCCATACTAAGTGCAATGCATATATCCCCTACTAATATATTTTCTGCAGTAGCCCCCCCATACTAAGTGCAATGCACATATCCCCTACTAACCTCTTTTGTGCACTAGCCCCCCCATACTAAGTGCAATGCACATATCCCCTACTAACCTCTTTTGTGCAGTAGCCCCCCCATACTAAGTGCAATGCACATATCCCCTACTAACCTCTTTTGTGCAGTAGCCCCCCCATACTAAGTGCAATGCACATATCGCCTACTAACCTCTTTTCTGCAGTAGCCCCCCAATACTAAGTGCAATGCACATATCCCCTACTAACCTCTTTTCTGCAGTAGCCCCCCCATACTAAGTGCAATGCATATATCCCCTACTAATATCTTTTCTGCAGTAGCCCCCCCATACTAAGTGCAATGCACATATCCCCTACTAACCTCTTTTGTGCAGTAGCCCCCCCATACTAAGTGCAATGCACATATCCCCTACTACCCTCTTTTCTGCAGTAGCCCCCCCATACTAAGTGCAATGCACATATCCCCTACTAACCTCTTTTGTGCAGTAGCCCCCCCCATACTAAGTGCAATGCACATATCCCCTACTCACCTCTTTTCTGCAGTAGCCCCCCCATACTAAGTGCAATGCACATATCCCCTACTAACCTCTTTTCTGCAGTAGCCCCCCCATCCTAAGTGTAATGAACATATCCCCTACTAACCTCTTTTCTGCAGTAGTCCCCCATACTAAGTGCAATGCACAAATCCCCTACTAACCTCTTTTCTGCAGTAGCCCCCCCCATACTAAGTGCAATGCACATATCCCCTACTAACTTCATTTGTGCAGTAGCCCCCCCATACTAAGTGCAATGCATATATCCCCTACTAATATCTTTTCTGCAGTAGCCCCCCCATACTAAGCGCAATGCACATATCCCCTACTCACCTCTTTTCTGCAGTAGCCCCCTCATACTAAGTGCAATGCACATATCCCCTACTAACCTCTTTTCTGCAGTAGCCCCCCCATGCTAAGTGTAATGCACATATCCCCTACTAACCTCTTTTCTGCAGTAGTCCCCCATACTAAGTGCAATGCACAAATCCCCTACTAACCTCTTTTCTGCAGTAGCCCCCCCCATACTAAGTGCAATGCACATATCCCCTACTAACCTCTTTTCTGCAGTAGCCCCCCCATACTAAGTGCAATGCACATATTCCCTACTAAACTCTTTTGTGCAGTAGCCCCCCCCATACTAAGTGCAATGCATATATCCCCTACTAATATCTTTTCTGCAGTAGCCCCCCCATACTAAGTGCAATGCACATATCCCCTACTAACCTCTTTTGTGCACTAGCCCCCCCCATACTAAGTGCAATGCACATATCCCCTACTAACCTCTTTTGTGCACTAGCCCCCCCATACTAAGTGCAATGCACATATCCCCTAAAAACCTCTTTTATGCAGTAGCCCCCCCATACTAAGTGCAATGCACGTATCCCCTACTAACCTCTTTACTGCAGTAGCCCCCCCATACTAAGTGCAATGCACATATCCCCTACTAACCTCTTTTGTGCAGTAGCCCCCCCATACTAAGTGCAATGCACATATCCCCTACTAACCTCTTTTGTGCAGTAGCCCCCCAATACTAAGTGCAATGCACATATCCCCTACTAACCTCTTTTCTGCAGTAGCCCCCCCCATACTAAGTGCAATGCACATATCCCCTACTAACCTCTTTTGTGCAGTAGCCCCCCCCATACTAAGTGCAATGCACATATCCCCTACTAACCTCTTTTGTGCAGTAGCCCCCACATACTAAGTGCAATGCCCCATATTCCCTACTAACCTCTTTTCTGCAGTAGCCCCCCCATACAAAGTGCAATGCACATATCCCCTACTAACCTCTTTTGTGCAGTAGCCCCCCCATACTAAGTGCAATGCACATATTCCCCACTAACCTCTTTTCTGCAGTAGCCCCCCCATACTAAGTGCAATGCACATATTCCCTACTAACCTATTTTCTGCAGTAGCCCCCCCATACTAAGTGCAATGCACATATCCCCTACTAACCTCTTTTCTGCAGTAGCCTCCCCCCATACTTAGTGCAATGCACATATCCCCTACTAACCTCTTTTCTGCAGTAGCCCTCCCATACTAAGTGCAATGCACATATTCCTCACTAACCTCTTTTCTGCAGTTGTCCCCCATACTAAGTGCAATGCACATATCCCCTACTAACCTCTTTTCTGCAGTAGCCCCCCCCATACTAAGTGCAATGCACATATCCCCTACTAACCTCTTTTGTGCAGTAGCCCCCCCCATACTAAGTGCAATGCACATATCCCCTACTCACCTCTTTTCTGCAGTAGCCCCCCCCATACTAAGTGCAATGCACATATCCCCTACTAACCTCTTTTCTGCCGTAGCCCCCCCATGCTAAGTGTAATGCACATATCCAATACTAACCTCTTTTCTGCAGTAGTCCCCCATACTAAGTGCAATGCACAAATCCCCTACTAACCTCTTTTCTGCAGTAGCCCCCCCATACTAAGTGCAATGCACATATCCCCTACTAACCTCTTTTGTGCAGTAGCCCCCCCCATACTAAGTGCAATGCATATATCCCCTACTAATATCTTTTCTGCAGTAGCCCCCCCATACTAAGTGCAATGCAGATATCTCCTACTAACCTCTTTTGTGCACTAGCCCCCCCCATACTAAGTGCAATGCACATATCCCCTACTAACCTCTTTTGTGCAGTAGCCCCCCCATACTAAGTGCAATGCACATATCCCCTACTAACCTCTTTTCTGCAGTAGCCCCCCAATACTAAGTGCAATGCACATATCCCCTACTAACCTCTTTTCTGCAGTAGCCCCCCCATACTAAGTGCAATGCATATATACCCTACTAATATCTTTTCTGCAGTAGCCCCCCCATACTAAGTGCAATGCACATATCCCCTACTAACCTCTTTTGTGCAGTAGCCCCCCCATACTAAGTGCAATGCACATATCCCCTACTAACCTCTTTTCTGCAGTAGCCCCCCCATACTAAGTGCAATGCACATATCCCCTACTAACCTCTTTTGTGCAGTAGCCCCCCCCATACTAAGTGCAATGCACATATCCCCTACTCACCTCTTTTCTGCAGTAGCCCCCCCCATACTAAGTGCAATGCACATATCCCCTACTAACCTCTTTTCTGCAGTAGCCCCCCCATGCTAAGTGTAATGCACATATCCCCTACTAACCTCTTTTCTGCAGTAGTCCCCCATACTAAGTGCAATGCACAAATCCCCTACTAACCTCTTTTCTGCAGTAGACCCCCCCATACCTAAGTGCAATGCACATATCCCCTACTAACCTCATTTGTGCAGTAGCCCCCCCATACTAAGTGCAATGCATATATCCCCTACTAATATCTTTTCTGCAGTAGCCCCCCCATACTAAGCGCAATGCACATATCCCCTACTCACCTCTTTTCTGCAGTAGCCCCCTCATACTAAGTGCAATGCACATATCCCCTACTAACCTCTTTTCTGCAGTAGCCCCCCCATGCTAAGTGTAATGCACATATCCCCTACTAACCTCTTTTCTGCAGTAGTCCCCCATACTAAGTGCAATGCACAAATCCCCTACTAACCTCTTTTCTGCAGTAGCCCCCCCATACTAAGTGCAATGCACATATCCCCTACTAACCTCTTTTCTGCAGTAGCCCCCCCATACTAAGTGCAATGCACATATTCCCTACTAAACTCTATTGTGCAGTAGCCCCCCCCATACTAAGTGCAATGCATATATCCCCTACTAATATCTTTTCTGCAGTAGCCCCCCCATACTAAGTGCAATGCACATATCCCCTACTAACCTCTTTTGTGCACTAGCCCCCCCCATACTAAGTGCAATGCACATATCCCCTAAAAACCTCTTTTGTGCAGTAGCCCCCCCATACTAAGTGCAATGCACATATCCTCTACTAACCTCTTTACTGCAGTAGCCCCCCCATACTAAGTGCAATGCACATATTCCCTACTAACCTCTTTTGTGCAGTAGCCCCCCCATACTAAGTGCAATGCACATATCCCCTACTAACCTCTTTTCTGCAGTAGCCCCCCAATACTAAGTGCAATGCACATATCCCCTACTAACCTCTTTTCTGCAGTAGCCCCCCCATACTAAGTGCAATGCACATATTCCCTACTAACCTCTTTTGTGCAGTAGCCCCCCCCATACTAAGTGCAATGCATATATCCCCTACGAACATCTTTTCTGCAGTAGCCACCCCATACTAAGTGCAATGCACATATCCCCTACTAACCTCTTTTGTGCAGTAGCCCCCCCCATACTAAGTGCAATGCACATATCCCCTACTAACCTCTTTTGTGCAGTAGCCCCCCCATACTAAGTGCAATGCACATATCCCCTACTAACCTCTTTTCTGCAGTAGCCCCCCCCATACTAAGTGCAATGCACATATTCCCTACTAACCTCTTTTGTGCAGTAGCCCCCCCATACTAAGTGCAATGCACATATTCCCTACTAACCTCTTTTCTGCAGTAGCCCCCCCATACTAAGTGCAATGCACATATCCCCTACTAACCTCTTTTGTGCAGTAGCCCCCCATACTAAGTGCAATGCACATATCCCCTACTAACCTCTTTTCTGCAGTAGCCCCCCCATAGTAAGTGCAATGCACATATCCCCTACTAACCTCTTTTCTGCAGTAGCCCCCCCATACTAAGTGCAATGCACATATCCCCTACTAACCTCTTTTCTGCAGTAGTCCCCCATACTAAGTGCAATGCACATATCCCCTACTAACCTCTTTTCTGCAGTAGCCCCCCCATACTAAGTGCAATGCACATATCCCCTACTAACCTCTTTTCTGCAGTAGCCCCCCCATACTAAGTGCAATGCACATATCCCCTACTAACTTCTTTTCTGCAGTAGCCCCCCCATAGTAAGTGCAATGCACATATCCCCTACTAACCTCTTTTCTGAAGTAGCCCCCCCATACTAAGTGCAATGCACATATCCCCTACTAACCTCTTTTCTGCAGTAGTCCCCCATACTAAGTGCAATGCACATATCCCCTACTAACCTCTTTTCTGCAGTAGCCCCCCCATACTAAGTGCAATGCACATATCCCCTACTAACTTCTTTTCTGCAGTAGCCCCCCCATACTAAGTGCAATGCACATATCCTCTACTAACTTCTTTTCTGCAGTAGCCCCCCCCATACTAAGTGCAATGCACATATTCCCTACTAACCTCTTTTGTGCAGTAGCCCCCACATACTAAGTGCAATGCCCCATATTCCCTACTAACCTCTTTTCTGCAGTAGCCCCCCCATACAAAGTGCAATGCACATATCCCCTACTAACCTCTTTTGTGCAGTAGCCCCCCCATACTAAGTGCAATGCACATATTCCCCACTAACCTCTTTTCTGCAGTAGCCCCCCCATACTAAGTGCAATGCACATATTCCCTACTAACCTATTTTCTGCAGTAGCCCCCCCATACTAAGTGCAATGCACATATCCCCTACTAACCTCTTTTCTGCAGTAGCCTCCCCCCATACTTAGTGCAATGCACATATCCCCTACTAACCTCTTTTCTGCGGTAGCCCCCCCATACTAAGTGCAATGCACATATTCCTCACTAACCTCTTTTCTGCAGTTGTCCCCCATACTAAGTGCAATGCACATATCCCCTACTAACCTCTTTTCTGCAGTAGCCCCACCCATACTAAGTGCAATGCACATATCCCCTACTCACCTCTTTTCTGCAGTAGCCCCCCCATACTAAGTGCAATGCACATATCCCCTACTAACCTCTTTTGTGCAGTAGCCCCCCCCATACTAAGTGCAATGCATATATCCCCTACTAATATCATTTCTGCAGTAGCCCCCCCATACTAAGTGCAATGCAGATATCTCCTACTAACCTCTTTTGTGCACTAGCCCCCCCCCATACTAAGTGCAATGCACATATCCCCTACTAACCTCTTTTGTGCAGTAGCCCCCCCATACTAAGTGCAATGCACATATCCCCTACTAACCTCTTTTGTGCAGTAGCCCCCCCATACTAAGTGCAATGCACATATCCCCTACTAACCTCTTTTCTGCAGTAGCCCCCCAATACTAAGTGCAATGCACATATCCCCTACTAACCTCTTTTCTGCAGTAGCCCCCCCATACTAAGTGCAATGCATATATCCCCTACTAATATCTTTTTTGCAGTAGCCCCCCCCATACTAAGTGCAATGCACATATCCCCTACTAACCTCTTTTGTGCAGTAGCCCCCCCATACTAAGTGCAATGCACATATCCCCTACTAACCTCTTTTCTGCAGTAGCCCCCCCATACTAAGTGCAATGCACATATCCCCTACTAACCTCTTTTGTGCAGTAGCCCCCCCCATACTAAGTGCAATGCATATATCCCCTACTCACCTCTTTTCTGCAGTAGCCCCCCCCATACTAAGTGCAATGCACATATCCCCTACTAACCTCTTTTCTGCAGTAGCCCCCCCATGCTAAGTGTAATGCACATATCCCCTACTAACCTCTTTTCTGCAGTAGTCCCCCATACTAAGTGCAATGCACAAATCCCCTACTAACCTCTTTTCTGCAGTAGACCCCCCCATACCTAAGTGCAATGCACATATCCCCTACTAACCTCATTTGTGCAGTAGCCCCCCCATACTAAGTGCAATGCATATATCCCCTACTAATATCTTTTCTGCAGTAGCCCCCCCATACTAAGCGCAATGCACATATCCCCTACTCACCTCTTTTCTGCAGTAGCCCCCTCATACTAAGTGCAATGCACATATCCCCTACTAACCTCTTTTCTGCAGTAGCCCCCCCATGCTAAGTGTAATGCACATATCCCCTACTAACCTCTTTTCTGCAGTAGTCCCCCATACTAAGTGCAATGCACAAATCCCCTACTAACCTCTTTTCTGCAGTAGCCCCCCCCATACTAAGTGCAATGCACATATCCCCTACTAACCTCTTTTCTGCAGTAGCCCCCCCATACTAAGTGCAATGCACATATTCCCTACTAAACTCTATTGTGCAGTAGCCCCCCCCATACTAAGTGCAATGCATATATCCCCTACTAATATCTTTTCTGCAGTAGCCCCCCCATACTAAGTGCAATGCACATATCCCCTACTAACCTCTTTTGTGCACTAGCCCCCCCCATACTAAGTGCAATGCACATATCCCCTAAAAACCTCTTTTGTGCAGTAGCCCCCCCATACTAAGTGCAATGCACATATCCTCTACTAACCTCTTTACTGCAGTAGCCCCCCCATACTAAGTGCAATGCACATATTCCCTACTAACCTCTTTTGTGCAGTAGCCCCCCCATACTAAGTGCAATGCACATATCCCCTACTAACCTCTTTTCTGCAGTAGCCCCCCAATACTAAGTGCAATGCACATATCCCCTACTAACCTCTTTTCTGCAGTAGCCCCCCCATACTAAGTGCAATGCACATATTCCCTACTAACCTCTTTTGTGCAGTAGCCCCCCCCCATACTAAGTGCAATGCATATATCCCCTACGAACATCTTTTCTGCAGTAGCCACCCCATACTAAGTGCAATGCACATATCCCCTACTAACCTCTTTTGTGCAGTAGCCCCCCCCATACTAAGTGCAATGCACATATCCCCTACTAACCTCTTTTGTGCAGTAGCCCCCCCATACTAAGTGCAATGCACATATCCCCTACTAACCTCTTTTCTGCAGTAGCCCCCCCCATACTAAGTGCAATGCACATATTCCCTACTAACCTCTTTTGTGCAGTAGCCCCCCCCATACTAAGTGCAATGCACATATTCCCTACTAACCTCTTTTCTGCAGTAGCCCCCCCATACTAAGTGCAATGCACATATTCCCTACTAACCTCTTTTCTGCAGTAGCCCCCCCATACTAAGTGCAATGCACATATCCCCTACTAACCTCTTTTGTGCAGTAGCCCCCCATACTAAGTGCAATGCACATATCCCCTACTAACCTCTTTTCTGCAGTAGCCCCCCCATAGTAAGTGCAATGCACATATCCCCTACTAACCTCTTTTCTGCAGTAGCCCCCCCATACTAAGTGCAATGCACATATCCCCTACTAACCTCTTTTCTGCAGTAGTCCCCCATACTAAGTGCAATGCACATATCCCCTACTAACCTCTTTTCTGCAGTAGCCCCCCCATACTAAGTGCAATGCACATATCCCCTACTAACCTCTTTTCTGCAGTAGCCCCCCCATACTAAGTGCAATGCACATATCCCCTACTAACTTCTTTTCTGCAGTAGCCCCCCCATAGTAAGTGCAATGCACATATCCCCTACTAACCTCTTTTCTGCAGTAGCCCCCCCATACTAAGTGCAATGCACATATCCCCTACTAACCTCTTTTCTGCAGTAGTCCCCCATACTAAGTGCAATGCACATATCCCCTACTAACCTCTTTTCTGCAGTAGCCCCCCCATACTAAGTGCAATGCACATATCCCCTACTAACTTCTTTTCTGCAGTAGCCCCCCCATACTAAGTGCAATGCACATATCCTCTACTAACTTCTTTTCTGCAGTAGCCCCCCCCATACTAAGTGCAATGCACATATTCCCTACTAACCTCTTTTGTGCAGTAGCCCCCACATACTAAGTGCAATGCCCCATATTCCCTACTAACCTCTTTTCTGCAGTAGCCCCCCCATACAAAGTGCAATGCACATATCCCCTACTAACCTCTTTTGTGCAGTAGCCCCCCCATACTAAGTGCAATGCACATATTCCCCACTAACCTCTTTTCTGCAGTAGCCCCCCCATACTAAGTGCAATGCACATATTCCCTACTAACCTATTTCTGCAGTAGCCCCCCCATACTAAGTGCAATGCACATATCCCCTACTAACCTCTTTTCTGCAGTAGCCTCCCCCCATACTTAGTGCAATGCACATATCCCCTACTAACCTCTTTTCTGCAGTAGCCCCCCCATACTAAGTGCAATGCACATATTCCTCACTAACCTCTTTTCTGCAGTTGTCCCCCATACTAAGTGCAATGCACATATCCCCTACTAACCTCTTTTCTGCAGTAGCCCCACCCATACTAAGTGCAATGCACATATCCCCTACTCACCTCTTTTCTGCAGTAGCCCCCCCCCCATACTAAGTGCAATGCACATATCCCCTACTAACCTCTTTTCTGCAGTAGCCCCCCCATGCTAAGTGTAATGCACATATCCCCTACTAACCTCTTTTCTGTAGTAGTCCCCCATACTAAGTGCAATGCACAAATCCCCTACTTACCTCTTTTCTGCAGTAGCCCCCCCCCATACTAAGTGCAATGCACATATCCCCTACTAACCTCTTTTGTGCAGTAGCCCCCCCCATACTAAGTGCAATGCACATATCCCCTACTAACCTCTTTTGTGCAGTAGCCCCCCATACTAAGTGCAATGCACATATCCCCTACTAACCTCTTTTCTGCAGTAGCCCCCCCATAGTAAGTGCAATGCACATATCCCCTACTAACCTCTTTTCTGCAGTAGCCCCCCCATACTAAGTGCAATGCACATATCCCCTACTAACCTCTTTTCTGCAGTAGTCCCCCATACTAAGTGCAATGCACATATCCCCTACTAACCTCTTTTCTGCAGTAGCCCCCCCATACTAAGTGCAATGCACATATCCCCTACTAACTTCTTTTCTGCAGTAGCCCCCCCATACTAAGTGCAATGCACATATCCTCTACTAACTTCTTTTCTGCAGTAGCCCCCCCCCATACTAAGTGCAATGCACATATTCCCTACTAACCTCTTTTGTGCAGTAGCCCCCACATACTAAGTGCAATGCCCCATATTCCCTACTAACCTCTTTTCTGCAGTAGCCCCCCCATACAAAGTGCAATGCACATATCCCCTACTAACCTCTTTTGTGCAGTAGCTCCCCCATACTAAGTGCAATGCACATATTCCCCACTAACCTCTTTTCTGCAGTAGACCCCCCATACTAAGTGCAATGCACATATTCCCTACTAACCTATTTTCTGCAGTAGCCCCCCCATACTAAGTGCAATGCACATATCCCCTACTAACCTCTTTTCTGCAGTAGCCTCCCCCCATACTTAGTGCAATGCACATATCCCCTACTAACCTCTTTTCTGCAGTAGCCCCCCCATACTAAGTGCAATGCACATATTCCTCACTAACCTCTTTTCTGCAGTTGTCCCCCATACTAAGTGCAATGCACATATCCCCTACTAACCTCTTTTCTGCAGTAGCCCCACCCATACTAAGTGCAATGCACATATCCCCTACTCACCTCTTTTCTGCAGTACCCCCCCCCATACTAAGTGCAATGCACATATCCCCTACTAACCTCTTTTCTGCAGTAGCCCCCCCATGCTAAGTGTAATGCACATATCCCCTACTAACCTCTTTTCTGTAGTAGTCCCCCATACTAAGTGCAATGCACAAATCCCCTACTTACCTCTTTTCTGCAGTAGCCCCCCCCCATACTAAGTGCAATGCACATATCCCCTACTAACCTCTTTTGTGCAGTAGCCCCCCCCATACTAAGTGCAATGCATATATCCCCTACTAATATCTTTTCTGCAGTAGCCCCCCATACTATGTGCAATGCACATATCCCCTACTAACCTCTTTTGTGCACTAGCCCCCCCATACTAAGTGCAATGCACATATCCCCTACTAACCTCTTTTGTGCAGTAGCCCCCCAATACTAAGTGCAATGCACATATCCCCTACTAACCTCTTTTCTGCAGTAGCCCCCCCATACTAAGTGCAATGCATATATCCCCTACTAATATCTTTTCTGCAGTAGCCCCCCCCATACTAAGTGCAATGCACATATCCCCTACTAACCTCTTTTGTGCAGTAGCCCCCCCATAGTAAGTGCAATGCACATATCACCTACTAACCTCTTTTCTGCAGTAGCCCCCCCATACTAAGTGCAATGCACATATCCCCTACTAACCTCTTTTCTGCAGTAGCCCCCCCATAGTAAGTGCAATGCACATATCCCCTACTAACCTCTTTTCTGCAGTAGCCCCCCCCATACTAAGTGCAATGCACATATCCCCTACTAACCTCTTTTCTGCAGTAGTCCCCCATACTAAGTGCAATGCACATATCCCCTACTAACCTCTTTTCTGCAGTAGCCCCCCCCATACTAAGTGCAATGCACATATCCTCTACTAACTTCTTTTCTGCAGTAGCCCCCCCATACTAAGTGCAATGCACATATTCCCTACTAACCTCTTTTGTGCAGTAGCCCCCACATACTAAGTGCAATGCGTCATATTCCCTACTAACCTCTTTTCTGCAGTAGCCCCCCCATACAAAGTGCAATGCACATATCCCCTACTAACCTCTTTTGTGCAG
The DNA here is from genome assembly GCA_031769625.1 of Taudactylus pleione. Taxonomy (NCBI): domain Eukaryota; kingdom Metazoa; phylum Chordata; class Amphibia; order Anura; family Myobatrachidae; genus Taudactylus; species Taudactylus pleione. The sequence goes on from JAUIMM010003451.1 coordinate 16,725, forward strand.
TAGCCCCCCCATACTAAGTGCAATGCACATATTCCCCACTAACCTCTTTTCTGCAGTAGCCCCCCCATACTAAGTGCAATGCACATATCCCCTACTAACCTATTTTCTGCAGTAGCCCCCCCATACTAAGTGCAATGCACATATCCCCTACTAACCTCTTTTCTGCAGTAGCCTCCCCCCATACATAGTGCAATGCACATATCCCCTACTAACCTCTTTTCTGCAGTAGCCCCCCCATACTTAGTGCAATGCACATATCCCCTACTAACCTCTTTTCTGCAGTTGTCCCCCATACTAAGTGCAATGCACATATCCCCTACTAACCTCTTTTGTGCAGTAGCCCCCCCCATACTAAGTGCAATGCACATATCCCCTACTAACCTCTTTTGTGCAGTAGCCCCCCCCATACTAAGTGCAATGCACATATCCCCTACTCACCTCTTTTCTGCAGTAGCCCCCCCCCATACTAAGTGCAATGCACATATCCCCTACTAACCTCTTTTCTGCAGTAGCCCCCCCATGCTAAGTGTAATGCACATATCCCCTACTAACCTCTTTCAGCAGTAGTCCCCCATACTTAGTGCAATGCACAAATCCCCTACTAACCTCTTTTCTGCAGTAGCCCCCCCCATACTAAGTGCAATGCACATATCCCCTACTAACCTCTATTGTGCAGTAGCCCCCCCCATACTAAGTGCAATGCATATATCCCCTACTAATATCTTTTCTGCAGTAGCCCCCCCCCATACTAAGCGCAATGCACATATCCCCATCTCACCTCTTTTCTGCAGTAGCCCCCCCCATACTAAGTGCAATGCACATATCCCCTACTAACCTCTTTTCTGCAGTAGCCCCCCCATGCTAAGTGCAATGCACATATCCCCTACTAGCCTCTTTTGTGCAGTAGCCCCCCCATACTAAGTGCAATGCACATATCCCCTACTAACCTCTTTTCTGCAGATGTCCCCCATACTAAGTGCAATGCACATATCCCGTACTAACCTCTTTTCTGCAGTAGCCCCCCCATACTAAGTGCAATGCACATATCCCCTACTAACCTCTTTTCTGCAGTAGCCCCCCCATACTAAGTGCAATGCACATATCCCCTACTAACCTCTTTTGTGCAGTAGCCCCCACATACTAAGTGCAATGCACATATTCCCTACTAACCTCTTTTCTGCAGTAGCCCCACCCATACTAAGTGCAATGCACATATTCCCTACTAACCTCTTTTGTGCAGTAGCCCCCCCCATACTAAGTGCAATGCACATATTCCCTACTAACCTCTTTTCTGCAGTAGCCCCCCCATACTAAGTGCAATGCACATATTCCCTACTAACCTCTTTTCTGCAGTAGCCCCCCCATACTAAGTGCAATGCACATATCCCCTACTAACCTCTTTTGTGCAGTAGCCCCCCCATACTAAGTGCAATGCACATATCCCCTACTAACCTCTTTTCTGCAGTAGCCCCCCCATAGTAAGTGCAATGCACATATCCCCTACTAACCTCTTTTCTGCAGTAGCCCCCCCATACTAAGTGCAATGCACAAATCCCCTACTAACCTCTTTTCTGCTGTAGTCCCCCATACTAAGTGCAATGCACATATCCCCTACTAACCTCTTTTCTGCAGTAGCCCCCCCATACTAAGTGCAATGCCCCATATTCCCTACTAACCTCTTTTCTGCAGTAGCCCCCCCATACAAAGTGCAATGCACATATCCCCTACTAACCTCTTTTGTGCAGTAGCCCCTCCATACTAAGTGCAATGCACATATTCCCCACTAACCTCTTTTCTGCAGTAGCCCCCCCATACTAAGTGCAATGCACATATTCCCTACTAACCTATTTTCTGCAGTAGCCTCCCCCCATACTAAGTGCAATGCACATATCCCCTACTAACCTCTTTTCTGCAGTAGCCTCCCCCCATACTTAGTGCAATGCACATATCCCCTACTAACCTCTTTTCTGCAGTAGCCCCCCCATACTAAGTGCTATGCACATATTCCTCACTAACCTCTTTTCTGCAGTTGTCCCCCATACTAAGTGCAATGCACATATCCCCTACTAACCTCTTTTCTGCAGTAGCCCCACCCATACTAAGTGCAATGCACATATCCCCTACTAACCTCTTTTGTGCAGTAGCCCCCCCCATACTAAGTGCAATGCACATATCCCCTACTCACCTCTTTTCTGCAGTAGCCCCCCCCATACTAAGTGCAATGCACATATCCCCTACTAACATCTTTTCTGCAGTAGCCCCCCCATGCTAAGTGTAATGCACATATCCCCTACTAACCTCTTTTCTGCAGTAGTCCCCCATACTAAGTGCAATGCACAAATCCCCTACTAACCTCTTTTCTGCAGTAGACCCCCCATACTAAGTGCAATGCACATATCCCCTACTAATCTCTTTTGTGCAGTAGCCCCCCCATACTAAGTGCAATGCATATATCCCCTACTAATATCTTTTCTGCAGTAGCCCCCCCATACTAATTGCAATGCACATATCCCCTACTAACCTCTTTTGTGCACTAGCCCCCCCCATACTAAGTGCAATGCACATATCCCCTACTAACCTCATTTGTGCAGTAGCCCCCCCATACTAAGTGCAATGCACATATCCCCTACTAACCTCTTTTGTGCAGTAGCCCCCCCATACTAAGTGCAATGCACATATCCCCTAGAAACCTCTTTTCTGCAGTAGCCCCCCAATACTAAGTGCAATGCACATATCCCCTACTAACCTCTTTTCTGCAGTAGCCCCCCCATACTAAGTGCAATGCATATATCCCCTACTAATATCTTTTCTGCAGTAGCCCCCCCATACTAAGTGCAATGCACATATCCCCTACTAACCTCTTTTGTGCAGTAGCCCCCCCATACTAAGTGCAATGCACATATCCCCTACTAACCTCTTTTCTGCAGTAGCCCCCCCCATAGTAAGTGCAATGCACATATCCCCTATTAACCTCTTTTCTGCAGTAGCCCCCCCATACTAAGTGCAATGCACATATCCCCTACTAACCTCTTTTCTGCAGTAGTCCCCCCATACTAAGTGCAATGCACATATCCCCTACTAACCTCTTTTCTGCAGTAGCCCCCCCATACTAAGTGCAATGCACATATCCTCTACTAACTTCTTTTCTGCAGTAGCCCCCCCCCATACTAAGTGCAATGCACATATTCCCTACTAACCTCTTTTGTGCAGTAGCCCCCCCATACTAAGTGCAATGCACATATCCCCTACTAACCTCTTTTGTGCAGTAGCCCCCCCATACTAAGTGCAATGCACATATTCCCCACTAACCTCTTTTCTGCAGTAGCCCCCCCATACTAAGTGCAATGCACATATTCCCTACTAACCTATTTTCTGCAGTAGCCCCCCCATACTAAGTGCAATGCACATATCCCCTACTAACCTCTTTTCTGCAGTAGCCTCCCCCCATACTTAGTGCAATGCACATATCCCCTACTAACCTCTTTTCTGCAGTAGCCCCCCCATACTAAGTGCAATGCACATATCCCCTACTAACCTCTTTTCTGCAGTTGTCCCCCATACTAAGTGCAATGCACATATCCCCTACTAACCTCTTTTCAGCAGTAGCCCCCCCCATACTAAGTGCAATGCACATCTCCCCTACTAACCTCTTTTGTGCAGTAGCCCCCCCCATACTAAGTGCAATGCACATATCCCCTACTCACCTCTTTTCTGCAGTAGCCCCCCCATACTAAGTGCAATGCACATATCCCCTACTAACCTCTTTTCTGCAGTAGCCCCCCCATGCTAAGTGTAATGCACATATCCCCTACTAACCTCTTTTCTGCAGTAGTCCCCCATACTAAGTGCAATGCACAAATCCCCTACTAACCTCTTTTCTGCAGTAGCCCCCCCCATACTAAGTGCAATGCACATATCCCCTACTAACCTCTTTTGTGCAGTAGCCCCCCCCATACTAAGTGCAATGCATATATATCCCATACTAATATCATTTCTGCAGTAGCCCCCCCATACTAAGCGCAATGCACATATCCCCTACTCACCTCTTTTCTGCAGTAGCCCCCCCCATACTAAGTGCAATGCACATATCCCCTACTAACCTCTTTTCTGCAGCAGCCCCCCCATGCTAAGTGCAATGCACATATCCCCTACTAGCCTCTTTTGTGCAGTAGCCCCCCCATACTAAGTGCAATGCACATATCCCCTACTAACCTCTTTTCTGCAGATGTCCCCCATACTAAGTGCAATGCACATATCCCGTACTAACCTCTTTTCTGCAGTAGCCCCCCCCATACTAAGTGCAATGCACATATCCCCTACTAACCTCTTTTCTGCAGTAGCCCCCCCATACTAAGTGCAATGCACATATCCTCTACTAACTTCTTTTCTGCAGTAGCCCCCCCCCAAACTAAGTGCAATGCACATATTCCCTACTAACCTCTTTTGTGCAGTAGCCCCCCCATACTAAGTGCAATGCACATATCCCCTACTAACCTATTTTCTGCAGTAGCCCCCCCATACTAAGTGCAATGCACATATCCCCTACTAACCTCTTTTCTGCAGTTGTCCCCCATACTAAGTGCAATGCACATATCCCCTACTAACCTCTTTTCTGCAGTAGCCCCCCCCATACTAAGTGCAATGCACATATCCCCTACTAACCTCTTTTGTGCAGTAGCCCCCCCCATACTAAGTGCAATGCACATATCCCCTACTCACCTCTTTTCTGCAGTAGCCCCCCCCATACTAAGTGCAATGCACATATCCCCTACTAACCTATTTTCTGCAGTAGCCCCCCCATGCTAAGTGTAATGCACATATCCCCTACTAACCTCTTTTCTGCAGTAGTCCCCCATACTAAGTGCAATGCACAAATCCCCTACTAACCTCTTTTCTGCAGTAGCCCCCCCCATATAAAGTGCAATGCACATATCCCCTACTAACCTCTTTTGTGCAGTAGCCCCCCCCATACTAAGTGCAATGCATATATATCCCATACTAATATCATTTCTGCAGTAGCCCCCCCATACTAAGCGCAATGCACATATCCCCTACTCACCTCTTTTCTGCAGTAGCCCCCCCCATACTAAGTGCAATGCACATATCCCCTACTAACCTCTTTTCTGCAGCAGCCCCCCCATGCTAAGTGCAATGCACATATCCCCTACTAGCCTCTTTTGTGCAGTAGCCCCCCCATACTAAGTGCAATGCACATATCCCCTACTAACCTCTTTTCTGCAGATGTGCCCCATACTAAGTGCAATGCACATATCCCGTACTAACCTCTTTTCTGCAGTAGCCCCCCCATACTAAGTGCAATGCACATATCCCCTACTAACCTCTTTTCTGCAGTAGCCCCCCCATACTAAGTGCAATGCACAAATCCCCTACTAACCTCTTTTGTGCAGTAGCCCCCACATACTAAGTGCAATGCACATATTCCCTACTAACCTCTTTTCTGCAGTAGCCCCCCCATACTATGTGCAATGCACATATTCCCTACTAACCGCTTTTGTGCAGTAGCCCCCCCCATACTAAGTGCAATGCACATATTCCCTACTAACCTCTTTTCTGCAGTAGCCCCCCCATACTAAGTGCAATGCACATATTCCCTACTAACCTCTTTTCTGCAGTAGCCCCCCCATACTAAGTGCAATGCACATATCCCCTACTAACCTCTTTTGTGCAGTAGCCCCCCCATACTAAGTGCAATGCACATATCCCCTACTAACCTCTTTTCTGCAGTAGCCCCCCCCCCCATAGTAAGTGCAATGCACATATCCCCTTCTAACCTCTTTTCTGCAGTAGCCCCCCCATACTAAGTGCAATGCACATATCCCCTACTAACCTCTTTTCTGCTGTAGTCCCCCATACTAAGTGCAATGCACATATCCCCTACTAACTTATTTTCTGCAGTAGCCCCCCCATAGTAAGTGCAATGCACATATCCCCTACTAACCTCTTTTCTGCAGTAGCCCCCCCATACTAAGTGCAATGCACATATCCCCTACTAACCTCTTTTCTGCAGTAGTCCCCCATACTAAGTGCAATGCACATATCCCCTACTAACCTCTTTTCTGCAGTAGCCCCCCCATACTAAGTGCAATGCACATATCCCCTACTAACTTCTTTTCTGCAGTAGCCCCCCCATACTAAGTGCAATGCACATATCCTCTACTAACTTCTTTTCTGCAGTAGCCCCCCCCATACTAAGTGCAATGCACATATTCCCTACTAACCTCTTTTGTGCAGTAGCCCCCACATACTAAGTGCAATGCCCCATATTCCCTACTAACCTCTTTTCTGCAGTAGCCCCCCCATACAAAGTGCAATGCACATATCCCCTACTAACCTCTTTTGTGCAGTAGCCCCCCCATACTAAGTGCAATGCACATATTCCCCACTAACCTCTTTTCTGCAGTAGCCCCCCCATACTAAGTGCAATGCACATATTCCCTACTAACCTATTTTCTGCAGTAGCCCCCCCATACTAAGTGCAATGCACATATCCCCTACTAACCTCTTTTCTGCAGTAGCCTCCCCCCATACTTAGTGCAATGCACATATCCCCTACTAACCTCTTTTCTGCAGTAGACCCCCATACTAAGTGCAATGCACATATTCCTCACTAACCTCTTTTCTGCAGTTGTCCCCCATACTAAGTGCAATGCACATATCCCCTACTAACCTCTTTTCTGCAGTAGCCCCACCCATACTAAGTGCAATGCACATATCCCCTACTCACCTCTTTTCTGCAGTAGCCCCCCCCATACTAAGTGCAATGCACATATCCCCTACTAACCTCTTTTCTGCAGTAGCCCCCCCATGCTAAGTGTAATGCACATATCCCCTACTAACCTCTTTTCTGTAGTAGTCCCCCATACTAAGTGCAATGCACAAATCCCCTACTTACCTCTTTTCTGCAGTAGCCCCCCCCCATACTAAGTGCAATGCACATATCCCCTACTAACCTCTTTTGTGCAGTAGCCCCCCCCATACTAAGTGCAATGCACATATCCCCTACTAACCTCTTTTGTGCAGTAGCCCCCCATACTAAGTGCAATGCACATATCCCCTACTAACCTCTTTTCTGCAGTAGCCCCCCCATAGTAAGTGCAATGCACATATCCCCTACTAACCTCTTTTCTGCAGTAGCCCCCCCATACTAAGTGCAATGCACATATCCCCTACTAACCTCTTTTCTGCAGTAGTCCCCCATACTAAGTGCAATGCACATATCCCCTACTAACCTCTTTTCTGCAGTAGCCCCCCCATACTAAGTGCAATGCACATATCCCCTACTAACTTCTTTTCTGCAGTAGCCCCCCCATACTAAGTGCAATGCACATATCCTCTACTAACTTCTTTTCTGCAGTAGCCCCCCCCATACTAAGTGCAATGCACATATTCCCTACTAACCTCTTTTGTGCAGTAGCCCCCACATACTAAGTGCAATGCCCCATATTCCCTACTAACCTCTTTTCTGCAGTAGCCCCCCCATACAAAGTGCAATGCACATATCCCCTACTAACCTCTTTTGTGCAGTAGCCCCCCCATACTAAGTGCAATGCACATATTCCCCACTAACCTCTTTTCTGCAGTAGACCCCCCATACTAAGTGCAATGCACATATTCCCTACTAAGCTATTTTCTGCAGTAGCCCCCCCATACTAAGTGCAATGCACATATCCCCTACTAACCTCTTTTCTGCAGTAGCCTCCCCCCATACTTAGTGCAATGCACATATCCCCTACTAACCTCTTTTCTGCAGTAGCCCCCCCATACTAAGTGCAATGCACATATTCCTCACTAACCTCTTTTCTGCAGTTGTCCCCCATACTAAGTGCAATGCACATATCCCCTACTAACCTCTTTTCTGCAGTAGCCCCACCCATACTAAGTGCAATGCACATATCCCCTACTCACCTCTTTTCTGCAGTAGCCCCCCCCATACTAAGTGCAATGCACATATCCCCTACTAACCTCTTTTCTGCAGTAGCCCCCCCATGCTAAGTGTAATGCACATATCCCCTACTAACCTCTTTTCTGTAGTAGTCCCCCATACTAAGTGCAATGCACAAATCCCCTACTTACCTCTTTTCTGCAGTAGCCCCCCCCCATACTAAGTGCAATGCACATATCCCCTACTAACCTCTTTTGTGCAGTAGCCCCCCCCATACTAAGTGCAATGCATATATCCCCTACTAATATCTTTTCTGCAGTAGCCCCCCATACTATGTGCAATGCACATATCCCCTACTAACCTCTTTTGTGCACTAGCCCCCCCCATACTAAGTGCAATGCACATATCCCCTACTAACCTCTTTTGTGCAGTAGCCCCCCAATACTAAGTGCAATGCACATATCCCCTACTAACCTCTTTTCTGCAGTAGCCCCCCCATACTAAGTGCAATGCATATATCCCCTACTAATATCTTTTCTGCAGTAGCCCCCCCATACTAAGTGCAATGCACATATCCCCTACTAACCTCTTTTGTGCAGTAGCCCCCCCATAGTAAGTGCAATGCACATATCCCCTACTAACCTCTTTTCTGCAGTAGCCCCCCCCATACTAAGTGCAATGCACATATCCCCTACTAACCTCTTTTCTGCAGTAGCCCCCCCATAGTAAGTGCAATGCACATATCCCCTACTAACCTCTTTTCTGCAGTAGCCCCCCCATACTAAGTGCAATGCACATATCCCCTACTAACCTCTTTTCTGCAGTAGTCCCCCATACTAAGTGCAATGCACATATCCCCTACTAACCTCTTTTCTGCAGTAGCCCCCCCATACTAAGTGCAATGCACATATCCTCTACTAACTTCTTTTCTGCAGTAGCCCCCCCATACTAAGTGCAATGCACATATTCCCTACTAACCTCTTTTGTGCAGTAGCCCCCACATACTAAGTGCAATGCGTCATATTCCCTACTAACCTCTTTTCTGCAGTAGCCCCCCCATACAAAGTGCAATGCACATATCCCCTACTAACCTCTTTTGTGCAGTAGCCCCCCCATACTTAGTGCAATGCACATATTCCCCACTAACCTCTTTTCTGCAGTAGCCCCCCCATACTAAGTGCAATGCACATATTCCCTACTAACCTATTTTCTGCAGTAGCCCCCCCATACTAAGTGCAATGCACATATCCCCTACTAACCTCTTTTCTGCAGTAGCCTCCCCCCATACTTAGTGCAATGCACATATCCCCTACTAACCTCTTTTCTGCAGTAGCCCCCCCATACTTAGTGCAATGCACATATCCCCTACTAACCTCTTTTCTGCAGTTGTCCCCCATACTAAGTGCAATGCACATATCCCCTACTAACCTCTTTTCTGCAGTAGCCCCCCCCATACTAAGTGCAATGCACATATCCCCTACTAACCTCTTTTGTGCAGTAGCCCCCCCATACTAAGTGCAATGCACATATCCCCTACTAACCTCTTTTCTGCAGTAGCCCCCCCCCATACTAAGTGCAATGCACATATCCCCTACTAACCTCTTTTCTGCAGTAGCCCCCCCATGCTAAGTGTAATGCACATATCCCCTACTAACCTCTTTTCTGCAGTAGTCCCCCATACTTAGTGCAATGCACAAATCCCCTACTAACCTCTTTTCTGCAGTAGCCCCCCCCATACTAAGTGCAATGCACATATCCCCTACTAACCTCTTTTGTGCAGTAGCCCCCCCCATACTAAGTGCAATGCATATATCCCCTACTAATATCTTTTCTGCAGTAGCCCCCCCCATACTAAGCGCAATGCACATATCCCCATCTCACCTCTTTTCTGCAGTAGCCCCCCCCATACTAAGTGCAATGCACATATCCCCTACTAACCTCTTTTCTGCAGTAGCCCCCCCATGCTAAGTGCAATGCACATATCCCCTACTAGCCTCTTTTGTGCAGTAGCCCCCCCATACTAAGTGCAATGCACATATCCCCTACTAACCTCTTTTCTGCAGATGTCCCCCATACTAAGTGCAATGCACATATCCCGTACTAAACTCTTTTCTGCAGTAGCCCCCCCATACTAAGTGCAATGCACATATCCCCTACTAACCTCTTTTCTGCAGTAGCCCCCCCATACTAAGTGCAATGCACATATCCCCTACTAACCTCTTTTGTGCAGTAGCCCCCACATACTAAGTGCAATGCACATATTCCCTACTAACCTCTTTTCTGCAGTAGCCCCACCCATACTAAGTGCAATGCACATATTCCCTACTAACCTCTTTTGTGCAGTAGCCCCCCCCATACTAAGTGCAATGCACATATTCCCTACTAACCTCTTTTCTGCAGTAGCCCCCCCATACTAAGTGCAATGCACATATTCCCTACTAACCTCTTTTCTGCAGTAGCCCCCCCATACTAAGTGCAATGCACATATCCCCTACTAACCTCTTTTGTGCAGTAGCCCCCCCATACTAAGTGCAATGCACATATCCCCTACTAACCTCTTTTCTGCAGTAGCCCCCCCCATAGTAAGTGCAATGCACATATCCCCTACTAACCTCTTTTCTGCAGTAGCCCCCCCATACTAAGTGCAATGCACATATCCCCTACTAACCTCTTTTCTGCTGTAGTCCCCCATACTAAGTGCAATGCACATATCCCCTACTAACCTCTTTTCTGCAGTAGCCCCCCCATACTAAGTGCAATGCACATATCCTCTACTAACTTCTTTTCTGCAGTAGCCCCCCCCATACTAAGTGCAATGCACATATTCCCTACTAACCTCTTTTGTGCAGTAGCCCCCACATATTAAGTGCAATGCCCCATATTCCCTACTAACCTCTTTTCTGCAGTAGCCCCCCCATACAAAGTGCAATGCACATATCCCCTACTAACCTCTTTTGTGCAGTAGCCCCTCCATACTAAGTGCAATGCACATATTCCCCACTAACCTCTTTTCTGCAGTAGCCCCCCCATACTAAGTGCAATGCACATATTCCCTACTAACCTATTTTCTGCAGTAGCCTCCCCCCATACTAAGTGCAATGCACATATCCCCTACTAACCTCTTTTCTGCAGTAGCCTCCCCCCATACTTAGTGCAATGCACATATCCCCTACTAACCTCTTTTCTGCAGTAGCCCCCCCATACTAAGTGCTATGCACATATTCCTCACTAACCTCTTTTCTGCAGTTGTCCCCCATACTAAGTGCAATGCACATATCCCCTACTAACCTCTTTTCTGCAGTAGCCCCACCCATACTAAGTGCAATGCACATATCCCCTACTAACCTCTTTTGTGCAGTAGCCCCCCCCATACTAAGTGCAATGCACATATCCCCTACTCACCTCTTTTCTGCAGTAGCCCCCCCCATACTAAGTGCAATGCACATATCCCCTACTAACATCTTTTCTGCAGTAGCCCCCCCATGCTAAGTGTAATGCACATATCCCCTACTAACCTCTTTTCTGCAGTAGTCCCCCATACTAAGTGCAATGCACAAATCCCCTACTAACCTCTTTTCTGCAGTAGACCCCCCATACTAAGTGCAATGCACATATCCCCTACTAATCTCTTTTGTGCAGTAGCCCCCCCATACTAAGTGCAATGCATATATCCCCTACTAATATCTTTTCTGCAGTAGCCCCCCCATACTAATTGCAATGCACATATCCCCTACTAACCTCTTTTGTGCACTAGCCCCCCCCATACTAAGTGCAATGCACATATCCCCTACTAACCTCATTTGTGCAGTAGCCCCCCCATACTAAGTGCAATGCACATATCCCCTACTAACCTCTTTTGTGCAGTAGCCCCCCCATACTAAGTGCAATGCACATATCCCCTAGAAACCTCTTTTCTGCAGTAGCCCCCCAATACTAAGTGCAATGCACATATCCCCTACTAACCTCTTTTCTGCAGTAGCCCCCCCATACTAAGTGCAATGCATATATCCCCTACTAATATCTTTTCTGCAGTAGCCCCCCCATACTAAGTGCAATGCACATATCCCCTACTAACCTCTTTTGTGCAGTAGCCCCCCCATACTAAGTGCAATGCACATATCCCCTACTAACCTCTTTTCTGCAGTAGCCCCCCCCATAGTAAGTGCAATGCACATATCCCCTATTAACCTCTTTTCTGCAGTAGCCCCCCCATACTAAGTGCAATGCACATATCCCCTACTAACCTCTTTTCTGCAGTAGTCCCCCCATACTAAGTGCAATGCACATATCCCCTACTAACCTCTTTTCTGCAGTAGCCCCCCCATACTAAGTGCAATGCACATATCCTCTACTAACTTCTTTTCTGCAGTAGCCCCCCTCCATACTAAGTGCAATGCACATATCCCCTACTAACCTCTTTTGTGCAGTAGCCCCCCCATACTAAGTGCAATGCACATATTCCCCACTAACCTCTTTTCTGCAGTAGCCCCCCCATACTAAGTGCAATGCACATATTCCCTACTAACCTATTTTCTGCAGTAGCCCCCCCATACTAAGTGCAATGCACATATCCCCTACTAACCTCTTTTCTGCAGTAGCCTCCCCCCATACTTAGTGCAATGCACATATCCCCTACTAACCTCTTTTCTGCAGTAGCCCCCCCATACTAAGTGCAATGCACATATCCCCTACTAACCTCTTTTCTGCAGTTGTCCCCCATACTAAGTGCAATGCACATATCCCCTACTAACCTCTTTTCTGCAGTAGCCCCCCCCATACTAAGTGCAATGCACATATCCCCTACTAACCTCTTTTGTGCAGTAGCCCCCCCCATACTAAGTGCAATGCACATATCCCCTACTCACCTCTTTTCTGCAGTAGCCCCCCCATACTAAGTGCAATGCACATATCCCCTACTAACCTCTTTTCTGCAGTAGCCCCCCCATGCTAAGTGTAATGCACATATCCCCTACTAACCTCTTTTCTGCAGTAGTCCCCCATACTAAGTGCAATGCACAAATCCCCTACTAACCTCTTTTCTGCAGTAGCCCCCCCCCCATACTAAGTGCAATGCACATATCCCCTACTAACCTCTTTTGTGCAGTAGCCCCCCCCCATACTAAGTGCAATGCATATATATCCCATACTAATATCATTTCTGCAGTAGCCCCCCCATACTAAGCGCAATGCACATATCCCCTACTCACCTCTTTTCTGCAGTAGCCCCCCCCATACTAAGTGCAATGCACATATCCCCTACTAACCTCTTTTCTGCAGCAGCCCCCCCATGCTAAGTGCAATGCACATATCCCCTACGAGCCTCTTTTGTGCAGTAGCCCCCCCATACTAAGTGCAATGCACATATCCCCTACTAACCTCTTTTCTGCAGATGTCCCCCATACTAAGTGCAATGCACATATCCCGTACTAACCTCTTTTCTGCAGTAGCCCCCCCCATACTAAGTGCAATGCACATATTCCCTACTAACCTCTTTTGTGCAGTAGCCCCCCCATACTAAGTGCAATGCACATATCCCCTACTAACCTCTTTTGTGCAGTAGCCCCCCCATACTAAGTGCAATGCACATATCCCCTACTAACCTCTTTTGTGCAGTAGCCCCCCCATACTAAGTGCAATGCACATATTCCCCACTAACCTCTTTTCTGCAGTAGCCCCCCCATACTAAGTGCAATGCACATATTCCCTACTAACCTATTTTCTGCAGTAGCCCCCCCATACTAAGTGCAATGCACATATCCCCTACTAACCTCTTTTCTGCAGTAGCCTCCCCCCATACTTAGTGCAATGCACATATCCCCTAACCTCTTTTCTGCAGTAGCCCCCCCATACTAAGTGCAATGCACATATCCCCTACTAACCTCTTTTCTGCAGTTGTCCCCCATACTAAGTGCAATGCACATATCCCCTACTAACCTCTTTTCTGCAGTAGCCCCCCCCATACTAAGTGCAATGCACATATCCCCTACTAACCTCTTTTGTGCAGTAGCCCCCCCCATACTAAGTGCAATGCACATATCCCCTACTCACCTCTTTTCTGCAGTAGCCCCCCCCATACTAAGTGCAATGCACATATCCCCTACTAACCTATTTTCTGCAGTAGCCCCCCCATGCTAAGTGTAATGCACATATCCCCTACTAACCTCTTTTCTGCAGTAGTCCCCCATACTAAGTGCAATGCACAAATCCCCTACTAACCTCTTTTCTGCAGTAGCCCCCCCCATATAAAGTGCAATGCACATATCCCCTACTAACCTCTTTTGTGCAGTAGCCCCCCCCATACTAAGTGCAATGCATATATATCCCATACTAATATCATTTCTGCAGTAGCCCCCCCATACTAAGAGCAATGCACATATCCCCTACTCACCTCTTTTCTGCAGTAGCCCCCCCCATACTAAGTGCAATGCACATATCCCCTACTAACCTCTTTTCTGCAGCAGCCCCCCCATGCTAAGTGCAATGCACATATCCCCTACTAGCCTCTTTTGTGCAGTAGCCCCCCCATACTAAGTGCAATGCACATATCCCCTACTAACCTCTTTTCTGCAGATGTCCCCCATACTAAGTGCAATGCACATATCCCGTACTAACCTCTTTTCTGCAGTAGCCCCCCCATACTAAGTGCAATGCACATATCCCCTACTAACCTCTTTTCTGCAGTAGCCCCCCCATACTAAGTGCAATGCACAAATCCCCTACTAACCTCTTTTGTGCAGTAGCCCCCACATACTAAGTGCAATGCACATATTCCCTACTAACCTCTTTTCTGCAGTAGCCCCCCCATACTATGTGCAATGCACATATTCCCTACTAATCGCTTTTGTGCAGTAGCCCCCCCCATACTAAGTGGAATGCACATATTCCCTACTAACCTCTTTTCTGCAGTAGCCCCCCCATACTAAGTGCAATGCACATATTCCCTACTAACCTCTTTTCTGCAGTAGCCCCCCCATACTAAGTGCAATGCACATATCCCCTACTAACCTCTTTTGTGCAGTAGCCCCCCCATACTAAGTGCAATGCACATATCCCCTACTAACCTCTTTTCTGCAGTAGCCCCCCCCATAGTAAGTGCAATGCACATATCCCCTTCTAACCTCTTTTCTGCAGTAGCCCCCCCATACTAAGTGCAATGCACATATCCCCTACTAACCTATTTTCTGCTGTAGTCCCCCATACTAAGTGCAATGCACATATCCCCTACTAACCTCTTTTCTGCAGTAGCCCCCCCATACTAAGTGCAATGCACATATCCTCTACTAACTTCTTTTCTGCAGTAGCCCCCCCATACTAAGTGCAATGCACATATTCCCTACTAACCTCTTTTGTGCAGTAGCCCCCCCATACTAAGTGCAATGCACATATCCCCTACTAACCTCTTTTCTGCAGTTGTCCCCCATACTAAGTGCAATGCACATATCCCCTACTAACCTCTTTTCTGCAGTAGCCCCCCCCATACTAAGTGCAATGCACATATCCCCTACTAACCTCTTTTGTGCAGTAGCCCCCCCATACTAAGTGTAATGCACATATCCAGTACTAACCTCTTTTCTGCAGTAGTCCCCCCATACTAAGTGCAATGCACAAATCCCCTACTAACCTCTTTTCTGCAGTAGCCCCCCCATACTAAGTGCAATGCACATATCCCCTACTAACCTCTTTTCTGCAGTAGCCCCCCCATACTAAGTGCAATGCACATATTCCCTACTAAACTCTTTTGTGCAGTAGCCCCCCCCATACTAAGTGCAATGCATATATCCCCTACTAATATCTTTTCTGCAGTAGCCCCCCATACTAAGTGCAATGCACATATCCCCTACTAACCTCTTTTGTGCACTAGCCCCCCCATACTAAGTGCAATGCACATATCCCCTACTAACCTCTTTTGTGCAGTAGCCCCCCAATCTAAGTGCAATGCACGTATCCCCTACTAACCTCTTTACTGCAGTAGCCCCCCCATACTAAGTGCAATGCACATATCCCCTACTAACCTCTTTTGTGCAGTAGCCCCCCCCATACTAAGTGCAATGCACATATCCCCTACTAACCTCTTTTCTGCAGTAGCCCCCCAATACTAAGTGCAATGCACATATCCCCTACTAACCTCTTTTCTGCAGTAGCCCCCCCCATACTAAGTGCAATGCATATATATCCCATACTAATATCATTTCTGCAGTAGCCCCCCCATACTAAGCGCAATGCACATATCCCCTACTCACCTCTTTTCTGCAGTAGCCCCCCCCATACTAAGTGCAATGCACATATCCCCTACTAACCTCTTTTCTGCAGCAGCCCCCCCATGCTAAGTGCAATGCACATATCCCCTACTAGCCTCTTTTGTGCAGTAGCCCCCCCATACTAAGTGCAATGCACATATCCCCTACTAACCTCTTTTCTGCAGATGTCCCCCATACTAAGTGCAATGCACATATCCCGTACTAACCTCTTTTCTGCAGTAGCCCCCCCATACTAAGTGCAATGCACATATCCCCTACTAACCTCTTTTCTGCAGTAGCCCCCCCATACTAAGTGCAATGCACAAATCCCCTACTAACCTCTTTTGTGCAGTAGCCCCCACATACTAAGTGCAATGCACATATTCCCTACTAACCTCTTTTCTGCAGTAGCCCCCCCATACTATGTGCAATGCACATATTCCCTACTAATCGCTTTTGTGCAGTAGCCCCCCCCATACTAAGTGGAATGCACATATTCCCTACTAACCTCTTTTCTGCAGTAGCCCCCCCATACTAAGTGCAATGCACATATTCCCTACTAACCTCTTTTCTGCAGTAGCCCCCCCATACTAAGTGCAATGCACATATCCCCTACTAACCTCTTTTGTGCAGTAGCCCCCCCATACTAAGTGCAATGCACATATCCCCTACTAACCTCTTTTCTGCAGTAGCCCCCCCCATAGTAAGTGCAATGCACATATCCCCTTCTAACCTCTTTTCTGCAGTAGCCCCCCCATACTAAGTGCAATGCACATATCCCCTACTAACCTCTTTTCTGCTGTAGTCCCCCATACTAAGTGCAATGCACATATCCCCTACTAACCTCTTTTCTGCAGTAGCCCCCCCATACTAAGTGCAATGCACATATCCTCTACTAACTTCTTTTCTGCAGTAGCCCCCCCATACTAAGTGCAATGCACATATTCCCTACTAACCTCTTTTGTGCAGTAGCCCCCCCATACTAAGTGCAATGCACATATCCCCTACTAACCTCTTTTCTGCAGTTGTCCCCCATACTAAGTGCAATGCACATATCCCCTACTAACCTCTTTTCTGCAGTAGCCCCCCCCATACTAAGTGCAATGCACATATCCCCTACTAACCTCTTTTGTGCAGTAGCCCCCCCATACTAAGTGTAATGCACATATCCAGTACTAACCTCTTTTCTGCAGTAGTCCCCCATACTAAGTGCAATGCACAAATCCCCTACTAACCTCTTTTCTGCAGTAGCCCCCCCATACTAAGTGCAATGCACATATCCCCTACTAACCTCTTTTCTGCAGTAGCCCCCCCATACTAAGTGCAATGCACATATTCCCTACTAAACTCTTTTGTGCAGTAGCCCCCCCCATACTAAGTGCAATGCATATATCCCCTACTAATATCTTTTCTGCAGTAGCCCCCCATACTAAGTGCAATGCACATATCCCCTACTAACCTCTTTTGTGCACTAGCCCCCCCATACTAAGTGCAATGCACATATCCCCTACTAACCTCTTTTGTGCAGTAGCCCCCCAATCTAAGTGCAATGCACGTATCCCCTACTAACCTCTTTACTGCAGTAGCCCCCCCATACTAAGTGCAATGCACATATCCCCTACTAACCTCTTTTGTGCAGTAGCCCCCCCATACTAAGTGCAATGCACATATCCCCTACTAACCTCTTTTCTGCAGTAGCCCCCCAATACTAAGTGCAATGCACATATCCCCTACTAACCTCTTTTCTGCAGTAGCCCCCATACTAAGTGCAATGCACATATTCCCTACTAACCTCTTTTGTGCAGTAGCCCCCCCAATACTAAGTGCAATGCATATATCCCCTACGAACATCTTTTCTGCAGTAGCCACCCCATACTAAGTGCAATGCACATATCCCCTACTAACCTCTTTTGTGCAGTAGCCCACCCCATACTAAGTGCAATGCACATATCCCCTACTAACCTCTTTTGTGCAGAAGTCCCCCATACTAAGTGCAATGCACATATCCCCTACTAACCTCTTTTCTGCAGTAGCCCCCCCATACTAAGTGCAATGCACATATCCCCTACTAACCTCTTTTCTGCAGTAGCCCCCCCATACTAAGTGCAATGCACATATCCCCTACTGACCTCTTATGTGCAGTAGCCCCCACATACTAAGTGCAATGCACATATTCCCTACTAACCTCTTTTCTGCAGTAGCCCCCCCCATACTAAGTGCAATGCACATATTCCCTACTAACCTCTTTTGTGCAGTAGCCCCCCCCCATACTAAGTGCAATGCACATATTCTCTACTAACCTCTTTTCTGCAGTAGCCCCCCATACTAAGTGCAATGCACATATTCCCTACTAACCTCTTTTCTGCAGGAGCCCCCCCATACTAAGTGCAATGCACATATCCCCTACTAACCTCTTTTGTGCAGTAGCCCCCCATACTAAGTGCAATGCACATATCCCCTACTAACCTCTTTTCTGCAGTAGCCCCCCATAGTAAGTGCAATGCACATATCCCCTACTAACCTCTTTTCTGCAGTAGCCCCCCAATACTAAGTGCAATGCACATATCCCCTACTAACCTCTTTTCTGCAGTAGTCCCCCATACTAAGTGCAATGCACATATCCCCTACTAACCTCTTTTGTGCAGTAGCCCCCCAATCTAAGTGCAATGCACGTATCCCCTACTAACCTCTTTACTGCAGTAGCCCCCCCATACTAAGTGCAATGCACATATCCCCTACTAAACTCTTTTGTGCAGTAGCCCCCCCATACTAAGTGCAATGCACATATCCCCTACTAACCTCTTTTCTGCAGTAGCCCCCCAATACTAAGTGCAATGCACATATCCCCTACTAACCTCTTTTCTGCAGTAGCCCCCATACTAAGTGCAATGCACATATTCCCTACTAACCTCTTTTGTGCAGTAGCCCCCCCAATACTAAGTGCAATGCATATATCCCCTACGAACATCTTTTCTGCAGTAGCCACCCCATACTAAGTGCAATGCACATATCCCCTACTAACCTCTTTTGTGCAGTAGCCCACCCCATACTAAGTGCAATGCACATATCCCCTACTAACCTCTTTTGTGCAGAAGTCCCCCATACTAAGTGCAATGCACATATCCCCTACTAACCTCTTTTCTGCAGTAGCCCCCCCATACTAAGTGCAATGCACATATCCCCTACTGACCTCTTATGTGCAGTAGCCCCCACATACTAAGTGCAATGCACATATTCCCTACTAACCTCTTTTCTGCAGTAGCCCCCCCCCATACTAAGTGCAATGCACATATTCCCTACTAACCTCTTTTGTGCAGTAGCCCCCCCCATACTAAGTGCAATGCACATATTCTCTACTAACCTCTTTTCTGCAGTAGCCCCCCATACTAAGTGCAATGCACATATTCCCTACTAACCTCTTTTCTGCAGGAGCCCCCCCATACTAAGTGCAATGCACATATCCCCTACTAATCTCTTTTTTGCAGTAGCCCCCCATACTAAGTGCAATGCACATATCCCCTACTAACCTCTTTTCTGCAGTAGCCCCCCCCATAGTAAGTGCAATGCACATATCCCCTACTAACCTCTTTTCTACAGTAGCCCCCCCATACTAAGTGCAATGCACATATCCCCTACTAACCTCTTTTCTGCAGTAGTCCCCCATACTAAGTGCAATGCACATATCCCCTACTAACCTCTTTTCTGCAGTAGCCCCCCCATACTAAGTGCAATGCACATATCCTCTACTAACTTCTTTTCTGCAGTAGCCCCCCCCATACTAAGTGCAATGCACATATTCCCTACTAACCTCTTTTGTGCAGTAGCCCCCACATACTAAGTGCAATGCCCCATATTCCCTACTAACCTCTTTTCTGCAGTAGCCCCCCCATACAAAGTGCAATGCACATATCCCCTACTAACCTCTTTTGTGCAGTAGCCCCCCCATACTAAGTGCAATGCACATATTCCCCACTAACCTCTTTTCTGCAGTAGCCCCCCCATACTAAGTGCAATGCACATATTCCCTACTAAGCTATTTTCTGCAGTAGCCCCCCCCATACTAAGTGCAATGCACATATCCCCTACTAACTTCTTTTCTGCAGTAGCCTCCCCCCATACTTAGTGCAATGCACATATCCCCTACTAACCTCTTTTCTGCAGTAGCCCCCCCATACTAAGTGCAATGCACATATCCCCTACTAACCTCTTTTCTGCAGTTGTCCCCCATACTATGTGCAATGCACATATCCCCTACTAACCTCTTTTCTGCAGTAGCCCCCCCCATACTAAGTGCAATGCACATATCCCCTACTAACCTCTTTTGTGCAGTAGCCCCCCCCATACTAAGTGCAATGCACATATCCCCTACTAACCTCTTTTCTGCAGTAGCCCCCCCATACTAAGTGCAATGCACATATCCTCTACTAACCTCTTTTGTGCAGTAGCCCACCCCATACTAAGTGCAATGCACATATCCCCTACTAACCTCTTTTGTGCAGAAGTCCCCCATACTAAGTGCAATGCACATATCCCCTACTAACCTCTTTTCTGCAGTAGCCCCCCCATACTAAGTGCAATGCACATATCCCCTACTAACCTCTTTTCTGCAGTAGCCCCCCCATACTAAGTGCAATGCACATATCCCCTACTGACCTCTTATGTGCAGTAGCCCCCACATACTAAGTGCAATGCACATATTCCCTACTAACCTCTTTTCTGCAGTAGCCCCCCCATACTAAGTGCAATGCACATATTCCCTACTAACCTCTTTTGTGCAGTAGCCCCCCCATACTAAGTGCAATGCACATATTCTCTACTAACCTCTTTTCTGCAGTAGCCCCCCATACTAAGTGCAATGCACATATTCCCTACTAACCTCTTTTCTGCAGGAGCCCCCCCATACTAAGTGCAATGCACATATCCCCTACTAACCTCTTTTGTGCAGTAGCCCCCCATACTAAGTGCAATGCACATATCCCCTACTAACCTCTTTTCTGCAGTAGCCCCCCATAGTAAGTGCAATGCACATATCCCCTACTAACCTCTTTTCTGCAGTAGCCCCCCCATACTAAGTGCAATGCACATATCCCCTACTAACCTCTTTTCTGCAGTAGTCCCCCATACTAAGTGCAATGCACATATCCCCTACTAACCTCTTTTGTGCAGTAGCCCCCCAATCTAAGTGCAATGCACGTATCCCCTACTAACCTCTTTACTGCAGTAGCCCCCCCATACTAAGTGCAATGCACATATCCCCTACTAACCTCTTTTGTGCAGTAGCCCCCCCATACTAAGTGCAATGCACATATCCCCTACTAACCTCTTTTCTGCAGTAGCCCCCCAATACTAAGTGCAATGCACATATCCCCTACTAACCTCTTTTCTGCAGTAGCCCCCATACTAAGTGCAATGCACATATTCCCTACTAACCTCTTTTGTGCAGTAGCCCCCCCAATACTAAGTGCAATGCATATATCCCCTACGAACATCTTTTCTGCAGTAGCCACCCCATACTAAGTGCAATGCACATATCCCCTACTAACCTCTTTTGTGCAGTAGCCCACCCCATACTAAGTGCAATGCACATATCCCCTACTAACCTCTTTTGTGCAGAAGTCCCCCATACTAAGTGCAATGCACATATCCCCTACTAACCTCTTTTCTGCAGTAGCCCCCCCATACTAAGTGCAATGCACATATCCCCTACTGACCTCTTATGTGCAGTAGCCCCCACATACTAAGTGCAATGCACATATTCCCTACTAACCTCTTTTCTGCAGTAGCCCCCCCCATACTAAGTGCAATGCACATATTCCCTACTAACCTCTTTTGTGCAGTAGCCCCCCCCATACTAAGTGCAATGCACATATTCTCTACTAACCTCTTTTCTGCAGTAGCCCCCCATACTAAGTGCAATGCACATATTCCCTACTAACCTCTTTTCTGCAGGAGCCCCCCCATACTAAGTGCAATGCACATATCCCCTACTAACCTCTTTTTTGCAGTAGCCCCCCATACTAAGTGCAATGCACATATCCCCTACTAACCTCTTTTCTGCAGTAGCCCCCCCCATAGTAAGTGCAATGCACATATCCCCTACTAACCTCTTTTCTGCAGTAGCCCCCCCATACTAAGTGCAATGCACATATCCCCTACTAACCTCTTTTCTGCAGTAGTCCCCCATACTAAGTGCAATGCACATATCCCCTACTAACCTCTTTTCTGCAGTAGCCCCCCCATACTAAGTGCAATGCACATATCCTCTACTAACTTCTTTTCTGCAGTAGCCCCCCCCATACTAAGTGCAATGCACATATTCCCTACTAACCTCTTTTGTGCAGTAGCCCCCACATACTAAGTGCAATGCCCCATATTCCCTACTAACCTCTTTTCTGCAGTAGCCCCCCCATACAAAGTGCAATGCACATATCCCCTACTAACCTCTTTTGTGCAGTAGCCCCCCCATACTAAGTGCAATGCACATATTCCCCACTAACCTCTTTTCTGCAGTAGCCCCCCCATACTAAGTGCAATGCACATATTCCCTACTAAGCTATTTTCTGCAGTAGCCCCCCCCATACTAAGTGCAATGCACATATCCCCTACTAACTTCTTTTCTGCAGTAGCCTCCCCCCATACTTAGTGCAATGCACATATCCCCTACTAACCTCTTTTCTGCAGTAGCCCCCCCATACTAAGTGCAATGCACATATCCCCTACTAACCTCTTTTCTGCAGTTGTCCCCCATACTATGTGCAATGCACATATCCCCTACTAACCTCTTTTCTGCAGTAGCCCCCCCCATACTAAGTGCAATGCACATATCCCCTACTAACCTCTTTTGTGCAGTAGCCCCCCCCATACTAAGTGCAATGCACATATCCCCTACTCACCTCTTTTCTGCAGTAGCCCCCCCCATACTAAGTGCAATGCACATATCCCCTACTAACCTCTTTTCTGCAGTAGCCCCCCCATGCTAAGTGTAATGCACATATCCCCTACTAACCTCTTTTCTGCAGTAGTCCCCCATACTAAGTGCAATGCACAAATCCCCTACTAACCTCTTTTCTGCAGTAGCCCCCCCATACTAAGTGCAATGCACATATCCCCTACTAACCTCTTTTGTGCAGTAGCCCCCCCCATACTAAGTGCAATGCATATATCCCCTACTAATATCTTTTCTGCAGTAGCCCCCCCCATACTAAGTGCAATGCATATATCCCCTACTAATATCTTTTCTGCAGTAGCCCCCCCATACTAAGTGCAATGCACATATCCCCTACTAACCTCTTTTGTGCAGTAGCCCCCCCATACTAAGTGCAATGCACATATCCCCTACTAACCTCTTTTGTGCAGTAGCCCCCCCATACTAAGTGCAATGCACATATCCCCTACTAACCTCTTTTGTGCAGTAGCCCCCCCATACTAAGTGCAATGCACATATCCCCTACTCACCTCTTTTCTGCAGTAGCCCCCCCATACTAAGTGCAATGCACATATCCCCTACTAACCTCTTTTCTGCAGTAGCCCCCCCATGCTAAGTGTAATGCACATATCCCCTACTAACCTCTTTTCTGCAGTAGTCCCCCATACTAAGTGCAATGCACAAATCCCCTACTAACCTCTTTTGTGCAGTACCCCCCCCCATACTAAGTGCAATGCATATATCCCCTACTCACCTCTTTTCTGCAGTAGCCCCCCCATACTAAGTGCAATGCACATATCCCCTACTAAACTCTTTTCTGCAGTAGCCCCCCCATGCTAAGTGTAATGCACATATCCCCTACTAACCTCTTTTCTGCAGTAGTCCCCCATACTAAGTGCAATGCACAAATCCCCTACTAACCTCTTTTCTGCAGTAGCCCCCCCATACTAAGTGCAATGCACATATCCCCTACTAACCTCTTTTGTGCAGTAGCCCCCCCCATACTAAGTGCAATGCACATATCCCCTACTCACCTCTTTTCTGCAGTAGCCCCCCCCATACTAAGTGCAATGCACATATCCCCTACTAACATCTTTTCTGCAGTAGCCCCCCCATGCTAAGTGTAATGCACATATCCCCTACTAACCTCTTTTCTGCAGTAGTCCCCCATACTAAGTGCAATGCACAAATCCCCTACTAACCTCTTTTCTGCAGTAGACCCCCCATACTAAGTGCAATGCACATATCCCCTACTAATCTCTTTTGTGCAGTAGCCCCCCCATACTAAGTGCAATGCATATATCCTCTACTAATATCTTTTCTGCAGTAGCCCCCCCATACTAATTGCAATGCACATATCCCCTACTAACCTCTTTTGTGCACTAGCCCCCCCCCATACTAAGTGCAATGCACATATCCCCTACTAACCTCATTTGTGCAGTAGCCCCCCCATACTAAGTGCAATGCACATATCCCCTACTAACCTCTTTTGTGCAGTAGCCCCCCCATACTAAGTGCAATGCACATATCCCCTAGAAACCTCTTTTCTGCAGTAGCCCCCCAATACTAAGTGCAATGCACATATCCCCTACTAACCTCTTTTCTGCAGTAGCCCCCCCATACTAAGTGCAATGCATATATCCCCTACTAATATCTTTTCTGCAGTAGCCCCCCCATACTAAGTGCAATGCACATATCCCCTACTAACCTCTTTTGTGCAGTAGCCCCCCCATACTAAGTGCAATGCACATATCCCCTACTAACCTCTTTTCTGCAGTAGCCCCCCCCATAGTAAGTGCAATGCACATATCCCCTATTAACCTCTTTTCTGCAGTAGCCCCCCCATACTAAGTGCAATGCACATATCCCCTACTAACCTCTTTTCTGCAGTAGTCCCCCCATACTAAGTGCAATGCACATATCCCCTACTAACCTCTTTTCTGCAGTAGCCCCCCCATACTAAGTGCAATGCACATATCCTCTACTAACTTCTTTTCTGCAGTAGCCCCCCCCCATACTAAGTGCAATGCACATATTCCCTACTAACCTCTTTTGTGCAGTAGCCCCCCCATACTAAGTGCAATGCACATATCCCCTACTAACCTCTTTTGTGCAGTAGCCCCCCCATACTAAGTGCAATGCACATATTCCCCACTAACCTCTTTTCTGCAGTAGCCCCCCCATACTAAGTGCAATGCACATATTCCCTACTAACCTATTTTCTGCAGTAGCCCCCCCATACTAAGTGCAATGCACATATCCCCTACTAACCTCTTTTCTGCAGTAGCCTCCCCCCATACTTAGTGCAATGCACATATCCCCTACTAACCTCTTTTCTGCAGTAGCCCCCCCATACTAAGTGCAATGCACATATCCCCTACTAACCTCTTTTCTGCAGTTGTCCCCCATACTAAGTGCAATGCACATATCCCCTACTAACCTCTTTTCTGCAGTAGCCCCCCCCATACTAAGTGCAATGCACATATCCCCTACTAACCTCTTTTGTGCAGTAGCCCCCCCCATACTAAGTGCAATGCACATATCCCCTACTCACCTCTTTTCTGCAGTAGCCCCCCCCCATACTAAGTGCAATGCACATATCCCCTACTAACCTCTTTTCTGCAGTAGCCCCCCCATGCTAAGTGTAATGCACATATCCCCTACTAACCTCTTTTCTGCAGTAGTCCCCCATACTAAGTGCAATGCACAAATCCCCTACTAACCTCTTTTCTGCAGTAGCCCCCCCCATACTAAGTGCAATGCACATATCCCCTACTAACCTCTTTTGTGCAGTAGCCCCCCCCATACTAAGTGCAATGCATATATATCCCATACTAATATCATTTCTGCAGTAGCCCCCCAATACTAAGCGCAATGCACATATCCCCTACTCACCTCTTTTCTGCAGTAGCCCCCCCCATACTAAGTGCAATGCACATATCCCCTACTAACCTCTTTTCTGCAGCAGCCCCCCCATGCTAAGTGCAATGCACATATCCCCTACTAGCCTCTTTTGTGCAGTAGCCCCCCCATACTAAGTGCAATGCACATATCCCCTACTAACCTCTTTTCTGCAGATGTCCCCCATACTAAGTGCAATGCACATATCCCGTACTAACCTCTTTTCTGCAGTAGCCCCCCCCATACTAAGTGCAATGCACATATCCCCTACTAACCTCTTTTCTGCAGTTGCCCCCCCATACTAAGTGCAATGCACATATCCTCTACTAACTTCTTTTCTGCAGTAGCCCCCCCCCATACTAAGTGCAATGCACATATTCCCTACTAACCTCTTTTGTGCAGTAGCCCCCCCATACTAAGTGCAATGCACATATCCCCTACTAACCTCTTTTGTGCAGTAGCCCCCCCATACTAAGTGCAATGCACATATTCCCCACTAACCTCTTTTCTGCAGTAGCCCCCCATACTAAGTGCAATGCACATATTCCCTACTAACCTATTTTCTGCAGTAGCCCCCCCATACTAAGTGCAATGCACATATCCCCTACTAACCTCTTTTCTGCAGTAGCCTCCCCCCATACTTAGTGCAATGCACATATCCCCTACTAACCTCTTTTCTGCAGTAGCCCCCCCCATACTAAGTGCAATGCACATATCCCCTACTAACCTCTTTTCTGCAGTTGTCCCCCATACTAAGTGCAATGCACATATCCCCTACTAACCTCTTTTCTGCAGTAGCCCCCCCCATACTAAGTGCAATGCACATATCCCCTACTAACCTCTTTTTGTGCAGTAGCCCCCCCATACTAAGTGCAATGCACATATGCCCTACTCACCTCTTTTCTGCAGTAGCCCCCCCCATACTAAGTGCAATGCACATATCCCCTACTAACCTCTTTTCTGCAGTAGCCCCCCCATGCTAAGTGTAATGCACATATCCCCTACTAACCTCTTTTCTGCAGTAGTCCCCCCATACTAAGTGCAATGCACAAATCCCTACTAACCTCTTTTCTGCAGTAGCCCCCCCCATATAAAGTGCAATGCACATATCCCCTACTAACCTTTTTTGTGCAGTAGCCCCCCCCATACTAAGTGCAATGCATATATATCCCATACTAATATCATTTCTGCAGTAGCCCCCCCATACTAAGCGCAATGCACATATCCCCTACTCACCTCTTTTCTGCAGTAGCCCCCCCCATACTAAGTGCAATGCACATATCCCCTACTAACCTCTTTTCTGCAGCAGCCCCCCCATGCTAAGTGCAATGCACATATCCCCTACTAGCCTCTTTTGTGCAGTAGCCCCCCCATACTAAGTGCAATGCACATATCCCTACTAACCTCTTTTCTGCAGATGTCCCCCATACTAAGTGCAATGCACATATCCCGTACTAACCTCTTTTCTGCAGTAGCCCCCCCCATACTAAGTGCAATGCACATATCCCCTACTAACCTCTTTTCTGCAGTAGCCCCCCCATACTAAGTGCAATGCACAAATCCCCTACTAACCTCTTTTGTGCAGTAGCCCCCACATACTAAGTGCAATGCACATATTCCCTACTAACCTCTTTTCTGCAGTATCCCCCCCATACTATGTGCAATGCACATATTCCCTACTAACCGCTTTTGTGCAGTAGCCCCCCCCATACTAAGTGCAATGCACATATTCCCTACTAACCTCTTTTCTGCAGTAGCCCCCCCATACTAAGTGCAATGCACATATTCCCTACTAAACCTCTTTTTCTGCAGTAGCCCCCCCATACTAAGTGCAATGCACATATCCCCTACTAACCTCTTTTGTGCAGTAGCCCCCCCATACTAAGTGCAATGCACATATCCCCTACTAACCTCTTTTCTGCAGTAGCCCCCCCCCCATAGTAAGTGCAATGCACATATCCCCTTCTAACCTCTTTTCTGCAGTAGCCCCCCCATACTAAGTGCAATGCACATATCCCTACTAACCTCTTTTCTGCTGTAGTCCCCCATACTAAGTGCAATGCACATATCCCCTACTAACCTCTTTTCTGCAGTAGCCCCCCATACTAAGTGCAATGCACATATCCTCTACTAACTTCTTTTCTGCAGTAGCCCCCCCATACTAAGTGCAATGCACATATTCCCTACTAACCTCTTTTGTGCAGTAGCCCCCCCATACTAAGTGCAATGCACATATCCCCTACTAACCTCTTTTCT
>JAUIMM010003452.1:0-7500 GCA_031769625.1 Taudactylus pleione
GGGTTAAGATCAGGGTTAGGGTTTAGGGTTAGGGTATGGGTTAGGGTTAGGGGTTAGGGTTTGGGGTTAGGGTTTAGGGTAAGGGTTAGGGTAAGAGTTTGTTTTAGGTTTAGGGGTTAGGGTTAGGGTTAGTGGTTAGGATTAGGGTTTAGTGGTTAGGGTTAGGGGTTAGGTTTAGTGGTTAGGGGTTAGGGTTACGGTATTAGGGTTAGGGTTAGGGTTTTAGGGTTAGGGGCAGGGTGAGGGTATTAGGGTTAGGTTTAGGGTATTAGGGTTAGGGTTTTTGGGTTAGGGTTAGTGTATAGGTTTAGGGTTAGGGTTTAGGGTTCGGGTTTAGGGTTAGAGTTAGGGTTTCGGGTTGGGTTAGGGTTTAGAGATAGGGTTAGAGTTAAGGGTTAGGGTTAAGGGTTAGATGTTAGGGTTAGGGTTTTAGGGTTAGGGGTAGGGTTAGAGTATTAGGGTTAGGGTTAGTTTTAGGGTATTGGGGTTAGAGTTAGGGTTAGGGTTTTAGGGTTAGGGTTAGGGTTTAGGGTTAGCGTTAGGGTTAGGGGTAGGGTTAGGGTATTAGGGTTAGTGTTAGTGTATAGGGTTAGGGTTTAGGGTTTGGGTTTAGGGTTAGAGTTAGGGTTTAGGGTTGCGTCTAGGGTTAGGGTTTATGGTTAAGGGTTAGGGTTACGGGTTAGGGTTAGGTGTTAGGGTTAGGGGGATAGGGTTAGGGTTAGGGGTTTTTGTTAGGGTTAGGGGTTAGAGTTATGGTCAGGGTCAGGGTTAGGGTTGGGTTAGGGTTAGGGTTTAGGGTTAGGGTTAGGGGTTAGGGTTTGGGGTTAGTATTAGGGTTTGGGGTTAGGGTTTAGGGTAAGTGTTAGGTTTAGGGTTTAGGGTTAGGGTTTGGGTTAGGGTTAGGGTTTGGGGTTAGGGCTTAGGGTAAGGGTTAGGGTTAGGGTTTAGGGTTAGGGTTAGGGTTAAGGGTTAGGGTTAGGTGTTAGGGTTAGGGGTTAGGGTTAGGGGTTTTGTTATGGTATGCGTTAGGGGTTAGGGTTATGGTCAGGGTTAGGGTTAGGGTTAGGGTTAGGGTTTAGGTTTAGGGTTAGGGTGAGGGTTAAGAGCAGGGTTAGGGTTTAGGGTTAGGGTATGGGTTAGGGGTTAGATTTAGGGTTAGGGGTTAAGGGTTAGGACATAGGGTAAGGGTTAGGGTTTGGGTTAAGGGTTTGGGTTAGGGTTAGGGGTTAGGGATAGGGTTTAGGGGTTAGGGTTAGGGGATTGGGTTAGGGTTAGTGGTTAGGGTTTAGGGTTAGGGTATTAGGGGTTAGCATTAGGGTTAGGTTTTTTAGGGTTAGGGGTAGGGTTAGGGTATTAGGGTTAGGGTTAGGTTTAGGGTATTAGGGTTAGGGTTAGGGTTTTAGGGTTAGGGTTAGCGTTAGGGTTAGTGTATAGGTTTAGGGTTAGGGTTAGGGTTAGGGTTTAGGGTTAGGGTTTAGGTTTAGAGTTAGGGTTTAGGGTTGGGTTAGGTGTTAGGGTTAGGTTTTAGGGTTAGGGTTAAGGGTTAGGGTTAAGGGTTAGGGTTTGGTGTTAGGGTTAGGGGTTATGGTTAGGTTTAGGGTTAGGGGTTAGGGGTTAGGGTTAGGGGTTTTTGTTAGGGTATGGGTTAGGGGTTAGGGTTATGGTCAGGGTTAGGGTTAGGGTTCGGTTAGGGTTAGGGTTAGGGTTTAGGGTTAGGGTGAGGGTAAAGATCAGGGTTAGGGTTTAGGGTTAGGGTATGGGTTAGGGTTAGGGGTTAGGGTTTGGGGTTAGGGTTTAGGGTAAGGGTTAGGGTAAGAGTTTGGGTTAGGTTTAGGGGTTAGGGTTAGGGTTAGTGGTTAGGATTAGGGTTTAGTGGTTAGGGTTAGGGGTTAGGTTTAGTGGTTAGGGGTTAGGGTTACGGTATTAGGGTTAGGGTTAGGGTTTTAGGGTTAGGGGCAGGGTGAGGGTATTAGGGTTAGGTTTAGGGTATTAGGGTTAGGGTTTTTGGGTTAGGGTTAGTGTATAGGTTTAGGGTTAGGGTTTAGGGTTCGGGTTTAGGGTTAGAGTTAGGGTTTCGGGTTGGGTTAGGGTTTAGAGATAGGGTTAGAGTTAAGGGTTAGGGTTAAGGGTTAGATGTTAGGGTTAGGGTTTTAGGGTTAGGGGTAGGGTTAGAGTATTAGGGTTAGGGTTAGTTTTAGGGTATTGGGGTTAGAGTTAGGGTTAGGGTTTTAGGGTTAGGGTTAGGGTTTAGGGTTAGCGTTAGGGTTAGGGGTAGGGTTAGGGTATTAGGGTTAGTGTTAGTGTATAGGGTTAGGGTTTAGGGTTTGGGTTTAGGGTTAGAGTTAGGGTTTAGGGTTGCGTCTAGGGTTAGGGTTTATGGTTAAGGGTTAGGGTTACGGGTTAGGGTTAGGTGTTAGGGTTAGGGGATAGGGTTAGGGTTAGGGGTTTTTGTTAGGGTTAGGGGTTAGAGTTATGGTCAGGGTCAGGGTTAGGGTTGGGTTAGGGTTAGGGTTTAGGGTTAGGGTTAGGGGTTAGGGTTTGGGGTTAGGATTAGGGTTTGGGGTTAGGGTTTAGGGTAAGTGTTAGGTTTAGGGTTAGGGTTTGGGTTAGGGTTAGGGTTTGGGGTTAGGGCTTAGGGTAAGGGTTAGGGTTAGGGTTTAGGGTTAGGGTTAGGGTTAAGGGTTAGGGTTAGGTGTTAGGGTTAGGGGTTAGGGTTAGGGGTTTTGTTATGGTATGCGTTAGGGGTTAGGGTTATGGTCAGGGTTAGGGTTAGGGTTAGGGTTAGGGTTTAGGTTTAGGGTTAGGGTGAGGGTTAAGAGCAGGGTTAGGGTTTAGGGTTAGGGTATGGGTTAGGGGTTAGATTTAGGGTTAGGGGTTAAGGGTTAGGACATAGGGTAAGGGTTAGGGTTTGGGCTAAGGGTTTGGGTTAGGGTTAGGGGTTAGGGATAGGGTTTAGGGGTTAGGGTTAGGGGATTGGGTTAGGGTTAGTGGTTAGGGTTTAGGGTTAGGGTATTAGGGTTAGCATTAGGGTTAGGTTTTTAGGGTTAGGGGTAGGGTTAGGGTATTAGGGTTAGGGTTAGGGTTAGGTTTAGAGTATTAGAGTTAGGGTTAGGGTTTTAGGGTTAGGGTTAGCGTTAGGGTCAGTGTATAGGTTTAGGGTTATGGTTAGGGTTAGGGTTTAGGGTTAGGGTTTAGGTTTAGAGTTAGGGTTTATGGTTGGGTTAGGTGTTAGGGTTAGGGTTTAGGGTTAGGGTTAAGGGTTAGGGTTAAGGGTTAGGATTTGGTGTTAGGGTTAGGGGTTATGGTTAGGTTTAGGGTTAGGGGATAGGGGTTAGGGTCATGGTTAGGGTCAGGGTCAGGGTTTTGGTTAGGGTTAGGGATAGGGTTGGGTTAGGGTTTATGGTTAGGGATTGGGGGTAGGGTTTGGGGTTAGGGTTAGGGTTAAGATCAGGGTTAGGGTTTAGTGTTAGGGTCAGGGTCATGGGTTAAGGTTAGGGATTAAGGTTAGGGTTAGGGTTTAGGTTTAAGGTTAGGGTTAGGGTTTTTAGATAAGGTTAGGGATAGGGGTTAGGGTTTGGGTTAGGGGTTAGGGTTAGGCACAGGATTAGGCATAGGGTTAGGGGTTAGGGTTAGGGGTTAGGGTTAGGGATATGGGTTAGGGTTAGGGGTTAAGGTTAGGGTTAGGGGTATGGTTGGGGTTAGGGTAAGGGTTAGGGATTAGGGGTTAGGGTTACTATTAAGTCTTAGGGTATTAGGGTTAGCGTTAGGGTTTGGGTTTTTGGGTTAAGGGTTGGGTTAGGGTATTAGGGTTAGAGTTAGGGTAGGGTTTTAGGGTTAGGTGTAGGGTTAGGGTATTAGGGTTTGGGTTATTGCATAGGGTTAAGGTTAGGGTTTAGGGTTAGGGTTAAGGGTTAGAGTTAGGGTTTAGGGTTGGGTTAGGGGTTAGGGTTAGGGTTTTGGGTTAGGGTTAAGGGTTAGGGGTTAGGGT
Organism: Taudactylus pleione; assembly: GCA_031769625.1. NCBI lineage: Eukaryota > Metazoa > Chordata > Amphibia > Anura > Myobatrachidae > Taudactylus > Taudactylus pleione. The sequence continues at coordinate 3,989 of JAUIMM010003452.1, forward strand.
TATGGTCAGGGTCAGGGTTAGGGTCAGGGTTGGGTTAGGGTTAGGGTTTAGGGTTAGGGTTTGGGGTTAGGGTTTGGGGTTATGGGTATTTTTAGGGTTAGGGTGAGGGTTAGGGTTAAGATTAGGGTTTAGGGTTAGGGTTTAGTGTTAGCGTTTAGGGTTAGGTGGTTAGGGGTTAGGGTTAAGGGTAAGGGTTAGGAGTTAGGGTTAAGGGTTAGGGTTATGGTTAAGATTTAGGGTTAAGGGTAGGGGTTAGGGTTAGGGGTTAGGGTTAGGGGTTTGGGTTAGGTTTAGAGGTCAGGGTCAGTGTCAGGAGTTAGGGTTAGGGTTGGGTTAGGGTTACGTTTTAGGGTTAGGGTTTGGGGTTAGGGTTTGGCGTTAAAGTTAGGGTGAGTGTTAGGGTTAAGATCAGGGTTAGGGTTTAGGGTAAGTGTTAGGGTCAGGGTCATGGGTTAGGGTTAGGGATTAGGGTTAGGGGTTAGGGTTTAGGGTTTAGGGTTAGGGTTAGGGTGAGGGTGTAGGGTTAGGGTTTGGGTTTGGGTTAGGGTTAGGGGTTAGAGTTATGGTCAGGGGTTAGGGTTAGGGTTTAGGGGTTAGGGTTAGGGTTAGTGGTTAGTGGTTAGGGTTAGGTTATTAGGGTGAGCATTAGGGTTAGGGTTTTCAGGTTAGGGGTAGGGTTAGGGTTAGGGTTAGGGTTAGGGTTTAGGGTAAGGGTTAGGGTCAGGGTCATGGGTTAGGGTTAGGGATTAGGGTTAGGGGTTAGGGTTTAGGGCTTAGGGTTAGGGTTAGGGTGAGGGTTAGAGTTAGGGTTAAGGGTTATGGTTAATGGTTAGGGTTAGGTGTTAGGGTTAGGGATTAGGGTTAGGTTTAGGGGTTAGGGTTAGGGTCAGGGTCAGGGTTAGGGTTTAGGGTTAAGGTTTGTGGTTAGGGTTTGGGGGGTAGGGTTAGGGTGAGGGTTAGGGTTAAGATCAGGGTTAGGGTCAGGGTCATGGGTTAGGGTAAGGGGTTAGGGTTTAGGGTTAGGGCTTAGGGTTTAGGGTAAGGGTTAGGGGTTAGGGTTAGGGGTTAGGGTTAGGTTTAGAGGTCAGGGTCAGTGTCAGGAGTTAGGGTTAGGGTTGGGTTAGGGTTACGGTTTAGGGTTAGGGTTTGGGGTTAGGGTTTGGCGTTAAAGTTAGGGTGAGTGTTAGGGTTAAGATCAGGGTTAGGGTTTAGGGTAAGGGTTAGGGTCAGTGTCATGGGTTAGGGTTAGGGATTAAGGTTAGGGGTTAGGGTTTAGGGTTTAGGGTTAGGGTTAGGGTGAGGGTGTAGGGTTAGGGTTTGGGTTTGGGTTAGGGTTAGGGTTTAGAGTTACGGTTAGGGGTTAGGGTTAGGGTTTAGGGGTTAGGGTTAGGGTTAGTGGTTAGGGGTTAGGGTTAGGTTATTAGGGTGAGCATTAGGGTTAGGGTATTAGGGTTAGGTTAGGGTATTAGGGTTATGGTTAGGGTTAGGGTTTTAGGGTTAGGGTTTGGTTCGGGTATTAGGGTTATGGTTAGGGTTAGGATTTAGGGTTAGGGTTTCGAGCTAGAATACGGGTTTAGGGTTGGGTTAGGGGTTAGGGTTAGAGTTAGGGTTAAGGGTTATTGTTAATGGTTAGTGTTAGGTGTTAGGGTTAGGGATTAGGGTTATGTTTAGGGGTTAGGGTCAGGGTCAGGGTTAGGGTTTAGGGTTAAGGTTTGTGGTTAGGGTTTGGGGGGTAGGGTTAGGGTGAGGGTTAGGGTTAAGATCAGGGTTAGGGTCAGGGTCATGGGTTAGGGTTAGGGGTTAGGGTTTAGGGTAAGGGTTAGGGTTAGGGGTTATGGGTTAGGGGTTAGGAGTTAGGGCTTAGGGTAAGGGTTAGGGTTTGGGTTTTACGGTTAGGGGTAGGGTTAGGGTATTAGGGTTAGGTGTAGGGTATTAACGGTATGAGTAGTGTTATGGTTTTAGGGTTACGGTTAGGGTTTCGGTTAGTGTATAGGGTTAGGGTTTAGGGTCATGGTTAGGGTTGTGTTAGGGTGATGGTAAGGGTTAGGGATTGGGGTTAGGGTTTGGGGTTAGGGTTAGGGTGAGGGATAGGGTTAAGATCAGGGTAAGGGTTTAGGGTTAGGGTCAGGGTCATGGGTTAGGGCAGGGGTTGTGGGTTAGGGTTAGTGGTTAGGGGTTAGGGCTTCGGGTAAGGGTAAGGGTTAAGGGAGATGGTTAGGGTTAGGGGTTATGGTTAGGGTTAGGGGTTAGGCATAGGGTTAGGGTTAGGGTTTAGGGTTAAGAATAAGGGTTAGGGGTTAGGGTTTAGGGGTTAGGGTTAGTGTATAGGGTTAGAGTTAGGGTTTAGGGTTAGAGATAGGGTTTAGGGTTGGGTTAGGGTTTAGGGTTAGGGTTTAGGGATAAGGTTTGGGTTAAGGGTTAGGGTTAGGTGTTAGGGTTATGGGTTAGGGTCAGGGTTGGGTTAGGGTTATGTTTTAGGGTTAGGGTATGGGGTTAGGGTTTGGTGTTAGGGTTAGGGTGAGGGTTAGGGTTAAGATCAGGGTTAGGGTTTAGTGTTAGGGTTAGGGTAAGGGTCATGGGTTAGTGTTAGGTTTAGGGTTTAGGGTTTAGGGGTTAGGGTTAGTGTTAGGGTTTGTGGTTAGGGGTTAGGGTTAGGGTATTAGTGTTAGCGTTAGGGTTAGCATTTTAGGGTAAGGGGTAGGGTTAGGGTATTAGGGTTAGGGTTAGGTTTAGGGTATTAGGGTTATGGTTAGGGTTAGGGTTAGTGTATAGAGTTAGGGTTAGGGTTTCGGGTTAGGGTTTAGGGTTAGAGTTAGGGTTTAGGGTTGAGTTAAGGGTTAGGGTCAGGGTTTAGGGTTAGGTTTAGGGTTAAGTGTTAGGGTTAAGGGTTAGGGTTAGGGTCAGTGTCAGGGTTAGGGTCGGGTTAGGGTTAGGGTTTAGGGTTAGGTCTAGGGTTAGGGTGAGGGTTAGGGTTAAGATCAGGGTTAGGGTTTAGGGTTAGGGTCAGGCTCATGGGTTAGGGGTTAGAGTTAGGGTTAGGGGTTAAGGGTTAGGACTTAGGGAAAGAGTTAGGGTTAGGGTTAAGGGTTTGGGTTTGGGTTAGGGTTAGGGGTTAGTGTGAGGGTTTAGGGGTTAGTGTTAGGGTTAGTGGTTAGGGTTTAGGGTTAGGGTATTAGGGTTAGCATTAGTTTTAGTGTTTTAGTGATAGGGGTAGGGTTAGGGTGTTAGGGTTAGGTTTAGGGTATTAGGGTTAGCGTTAGGGTTTTAGGGTTATGGTTAGCGTTAGGGTTAGTGTATAGGTTTAGAGTTAGGGTTAGGTTTTAGGGTTAGGGTTTAGGGTTAGAGTTAGGGTTTAGGGTTGGGTTAGGGGTTAGGGTTTGGGTTAGGGTTTAGGGTAGAGGCTAAGGGTTAGGGTTAAGGGTTAGGATTAGGTGTTAGGGTTATGGGTTAGGTTTAGGGTTAAGGTTAGGGTTATGGGTAAGAGTTAGGGGATAGGGGTTAGGGTTAGGGTC
>JAUIMM010003452.1:10000-12500 GCA_031769625.1 Taudactylus pleione
TAGGGGTTAGGGTTTGGGGTTAGGGTTTAGGGTAAGGGTTAGGGTTAGGGTTTGGGTTAGGGTTAGGGGTTAGGGTTAGGGTTAGTGGTTAGGATTAGGGTTTAGTGGTTAGGGTTAGGGGTTAGGTTTAGTGGTTAGGGGTTAGGGTTACGGTATTAGGGTTAGGGTTAGGGTTTTAGGGTTAGGGGCAGGGTGAGGGTATTAGGGTTAGGTTTAGGGTATTAGGGTTAGGGTTTTTGGGTTAGGGTTAGTGTATAGGTTTAGGGTTAGGGTTTAGGGTTCGGGTTTAGGGTTAGAGTTAGGGTTTCGGGTTGGGTTAGGGTTTAGAGATAGGGTTAGAGTTAAGGGTTAGGGTTAAGGGTTAGATGTTAGGGTTAGGGTTTTAGGGTTAGGGGTAGGGTTAGAGTATTAGGGTTAGGGTTAGTTTTAGGGTATTGGGGTTAGAGTTAGGGTTAGGGTTTTAGGGTTAGGGTTAGGGTTTAGGGTTAGGGTTAGGGTTAGGGGTAGGGTTAGGGTATTAGGGTTAGTGTTAGTGTATAGGGTTAGGGTTTAGGGTTTGGGTTTAGGGTTAGAGTTAGGGTTTAGGGTTGCGTCTAGGGTTAGGGTTTATGGTTAAGGGTTAGGGTTACGGGTTAGGGTTAGGTGTTAGGGTTAGGGGATAGGGTTAGGGTTAGGGGTTTTTGTTAGGGTTAGGGGTTAGAGTTATGGTCAGGGTCAGGGTCAGGGTTAGGGTTGGGTTAGGGTTAGGGTTTAGGGTTAGGGTTAGGGGTTAGGGTTTGGGGTTAGGATTAGGGTTTGGGGTTAGGGTTTAGGGTAAGTGTTTTGTTTAGGGTTTAGGGTTAGGGTTTGGGTTAGGGTTAGGGTTTGGGGTTAGGGCTTAGGGTAAGGGTTAGGGTTAGGGTTTAGGGTTAGGGTTAGGGTTAAGGGTTAGGGTTAGGTGTTAGGGTTAGGGGTTAGGGTTAGGGGTTTTGTTATGGTATGCGTTAGGGGTTAGGGTTATGGTCAGGGTTAGGGTTAGGGTTAGGGTTTAGGTTTAGGGTTAGGGTGAGGGTTAAGAGCAGGGTTAGGGTTTAGGGTTAGGGTATGGGTTAGGGGTTAGATTTAGGGTTAGGGGTTAAGGGTTAGGACATAGGGTAAGGGTTAGGGTTTGGGTTAAGGGTTTGGGTTAGGGTTAGGGGTTAGGGATAGGGGTTAGGGGTTAGGGTTAGGGGATTGGGTTAGGGTTAGTGGTTAGGGTTTAGGGTTAGGGTATTAGGGTTAGCATTAGGGTTAGGGTTTTAGGGTTAGGGGTAGGGTTAGGGTATTAGGGTTAGGGTTAGGTTTAGGGTATTAGGGTTAGGGTTAGGGTTTTAGAGTTAGGGTTAGCGTTAGGGTTAGTGTATAGGTTTAGGGTTAGGGTTAGGGTTTAGGGTTAGGGTTTAGGTTTAGAGTTAGGGTTTAGGGTTGGGTTAGGTGTTAGGGTTAGGGTTTAGGGTTAGGGTTAAGGGTTAGGGTTAAGGGTTAGGGTTTGGTGTTAGGGTTAGGGGTTATGGTTAGGTTTAGGGTTAGGGGATAGGGGTTAGGGTCATGGTTAGGGTCAGGGTCAGGGTTTTGGTTAGGGTTAGGGATAGGGTTGGGTTAGGGTTTATGGTTAGGGATTGGGGGTAGGGTTTGGGGTTAGGGTTAGGGTTAAGATCAGGGTTAGGGTTTAGTGTTAGGGTCAGGGTCATGGGTTAAGGTTAGGGATTAAGGTTAGGGTTAGGGTTTAGGTTTAAGGTTAGGGTTAGGGTTTTTAGATAAGGTTAGGGATAGGGGTTAGGGTTTGGGTTAGGGGTTAGGGTTAGGCACAGGATTAGGCATAGGGTTAGGGGTTAGGGTTAGGGGTTAGGGTTAGGGATATGGGTTAGGGTTAGGGGTTAAGGTTAGGGTTAGGTGTATGGTTGGGGTTAGGGTAAGGGTTAGGGATTAGGGGTTAGGGTTACTATTAACTCTTAGGGTATTAGGGTTAGCGTTAGGGTTTGGGTTTTTGGGTTAAGGGTTGGGTTAGGGTATTAGGGTTAGAGTTAGGGTAGGGTTTTAGGGTTAGGTGTAGGGTTAGGGTATTAGGGTTTGGGTTATTGCATAGGGTTAAGGTTAGGGTTTAGGGTTAGGGTTAAGGGTTAGAGTTAGGGTTTAGGGTTGGGTTAGGGGTTAGGGTTAGGGTTTTGGGTTAGGGTTAAGGGTTAGGGGTTAGGGTTATGGTCAGGGTCAGGGTTAGGGTCAGGGTTGGGTTAGGGTTAGGGTTTAGGGTTAGGGTTTGGGGTTAGGGTTTGGGGTTATGGGTATTTTTAGGGTTAGGGTGAGGGTTAGGGTTAAGATTAGTGTTTAGGGTTAGGGTTTAGTGTTAGCGTTTAGGGTTAGGTGGTTAGGGGTTAGGGTTAAGGGTAAGGGTTAGGAGTTAGGGTTAAGGGTTAGGGTTAGGGTTAAGATTTAGGGTTAAGGGTAGGGGTTAGGGTTAGGGGTTAGGGTTAGGGGTTAGGGT
>JAUIMM010003452.1:15000-25000 GCA_031769625.1 Taudactylus pleione
GGTTAGGGTTAGGGTTAGTGTATAGAGTTAGGGTTAGGGTTTCGGGTTAGGGTTTAGGGTTAGAGTTAGGGTTTAGGGTTGAGTTAAGGGTTAGGGTCAGGGTTTAGGGTTAGGTTTAGGGTTAAGTGTTAGGGTTAAGGGTTAGGGTTAGGGTCAGGGTCAGGGTTAGGGTCGGGTTAGGGTTAGGGTTAGGGTTTAGGGTTAGGTCTAGGGTTAGGGTGAGGGTTAGGGTTAAGATCAGGGTTAGGGTTTAGGGTTAGGGTCAGGCTCATGGGTTAGGGGTTAGAGTTAGGGTTAGGGGTTAAGGGTTAGGACTTAGGGAAAGAGTTAGGGTTAGGGTTAAGGGTTTGGGTTTGGGTTAGGGTTAGGGGTTAGTGTGAGGGTTTAGGGGTTAGTGTTAGGGTTAGTGGTTAGGGTTTAGGGTTAGGGTATTAGGGTTAGCATTAGTTTTAGTGTTTTAGTGATAGGGGTAGGGTTAGGGTGTTAGGGTTAGGTTTAGGGTATTAGGGTTAGCGTTAGGGTTTTAGGGTTATGGTTAGCGTTAGGGTTAGTGTATAGGTTTAGAGTTAGGGTTAGGTTTTAGGGTTAGGGTTTAGGGTTAGAGTTAGGGTTTAGGGTTGGGTTAGGGGTTAGGGTTTGGGTTAGGGTTTAGGGTAGAGGCTAAGGGTTAGGGTTAAGGGTTAGGATTAGGTGTTAGGGTTAGGGGTTAGGTTTAGGGTTAAGGTTAGGGTTATGGGTAAGAGTTAGGGGATAGGGGTTAGGGTTAGGGTCATGGTCAGGGTCAGGGTTTTGGTTATGGTTAGGGATAGGTTTGGGTTTGGGTTAGGGTTTAGGGTTAGGGTTTGGGGTTAGTGTTTGGAGTTAGGGTGAGGGTTAGAGTTAAGATCAGGGTTAGAGTTTAGGGTTAGGGTCAGGGTCATGGGTTATGGTTAGGGGTTAGGGGTTATGGTTAGGGGTTAGGGGTTAACGTTTGGGTTAGGGTTATGGTTAGGGTTAGGGTTAGGGGTTAGGGTAAGGGGTTAGGGATAAGGTTAGGGATAGGGGTTAGGGTTTGGGTTAGGGGCTAGGGTTATGCATAGGGTTAGGCATAGGGTTAGGGGTTAGGGATAGGGTTAGGGGTTAGGGTTAGGGATATGGGTTAGGGTTTGGGGTTAAGGTTAACGTTAGGGGTGAGGGTTAGGGTTAGGGATTAGGGATTAGGGGTTAGGATTAGGGTTACTGTTATAGTTAAGGGTTAGAGTATTAGGGTTAGCATTATGGTTTGGGTTTTAGGGTTAGGGGTAGGGTTAGGGTATTAGGGTTAGGGTTAGGTTTAGGGTATTAGGGTTAGAGATAGGGTTAGGGTTTTAGTGTTAGGGTTAGGGTTAGTGTATATGGTTAGGGTTAGGGTTTAGGGTTAGGGTTTAGGGTTAGAGTTAGGGTTTAGGGTTGCGATAGGGGTTAGGGTTAGGGTTTAGGGTTAGGGTTAAGGGTTACGGTTAGGTGTTAGGGTTATGGTTTAGGGTAAGGGTTTGGGTAAGGGTTAGGGTTTGGGTTAGGGTTAGGGGTTAGGGTTAGTGGTTAGGATTAGGGTTTAATGGTTAGGGTTAGGGGTTAGGGTTAGGTTTAGTGGTTAGGGGTTAGGGTATTAGGGTTAGGGTTAGGGTTTTGGGGTTAGGGGCAGTGTTAGGGTATTAGGGTTAGGATTAGGGTTAGGGTTTTAGGGTTAGGGTTAGTGTATAGGTTTAGGGTTAGGGTTTAGGGTTAGAGTTAGGGTTTAGGGTTGGGTTAGGGTTTAGAGTTAGGGTTAGGGTTAAGGGTTAGGGTTAAGGGTTATGGTTAGATGTTAGGGTTTTAGGGTTAGGGGTAGGGTTAGAGTATTAGGGTTAGGGTTAGTTTTAGGGTATTAGGGTTAGAGTTAGGGTTAGGGTTTTAGGGTTAGGGTTTTTGGGTTAGGGGTAGGGTTAGGGTATTAGGGTTAGGGTTAGTGTATAGGGATAGGGTTAGGGTTTAGGGTTTGGGTTTACGGTTAGAGTTAGGGTTTTAGGGTTTGGTCTAGGGTTAGGGTTTATGGTTAAGGGTTAGGGTTACGGGTTAGGGTTAGGTGTTAGGGTTAGGGGATAGGGTTAGGGTTAGGGGTTTTTGTTAGGGTTAGGGGTTAGAGTTATGGTCAGGGTTAGGGTTAGGGTTTAGGGTTAGGGTTAGGGGTTAGGGTTTGGGGTTAGGGGTTAGGAGTAGGGTTTGGGGTTAGGTCTTAGGGTAAGGGTTAGGTTTAGGGTTTAGGGTTAGGGTTTGGGTTAGGGTTAGGGTTTGGGGTTAGGGCTTAGGGTAAGGGTTAGGGTTTAGGGTTAGGGTTTGGGTTAGGGTTAGGGTTAGGTGTTAGGATTAGGGTTTAGGGGTTATGGTTAGAAGATAGTTTTAGGATTAGTGGTTAGGGGTTAGGGTTAGGGTATTAGGGTTAGAGTTAGGGTTTTAGGGTTAGGGGTATGGTTAGGGTATTAGGGTTAGAGTTAGGTTTAGTGTATTAGGGTTAGGGTTAGGGTTTTAGGGTTAGGGTTAGTGTATAGGTTTAGGGTTAGGGTTTAGGGTTAGGGTATTGGGTTAGAGTTAAGGTTTAGGGGTTAGGGTTAGGGGTTAGGGTTAGGGATAGTGGTTAGGGGTTAGGGTTAGGGTATTAGGGTAAGGGTTATGGTTATGCTTAGGGTTTTTGGGTTTGGGTTAGGGTATTAGGGTTAGGGTTAGGTTCAGGGTATTAGGGTTAGGGTTAGGGTTAATGTTAGGGTTAGGGTTAGGGGTTAGGGTTTAGGGTTAGACATAGGGTTAGGCACAGGGTTAGGGTTAGGGGTTAGTGTTAGGGTTTAGGGTTAGGATTTAGGGGTTAGTGAAAGGGGTTAGGGTTAGTGGTTAGGGGTTAGGATTAGGATATTAGGGTTAGGGGTAGGGTTAGGGCATTAGAGTTAGGGTTAGGTTTAGGGTATTAGGGTTAGAGATAGGGTTAGGGTTTTAATGTTAGGGTTAGGGTTAGTGTATAGAGTTAGGGTTTAGGGTTAGAGTTAGGGTTTAGGGTTGCGATAGGGGTTAGGGTTAGGGTTTAGGGTTAGGGTTAATGGTTAGGGTTAGGTGTTAGGGTTAGGGGTTAGGGTTAGGGGTTTTTGTTAGGGTATGGGTTAGGGGTTAGGGTTATGTTCAGGGTTAGGGTTAGGGTTCGGTTAGGGTTAGGGTTAGGGTTTAGGGTTAGGGTGAGGGTTAAGATCAGGGTTAGGGTTTAGGGTTAGGGTATGGGTTAGGGTTAGGGGTTAGGGTTTGGGGTTAGGGTTTAGGGTAAGGGTTAGGGTTAGGGTTTGGGTTAGGGTTAGGGGTTAGGGTTAGGGTTAGTGGTTAGGATTAGGGTTTAGTGGTTAGGGTTAGGGGTTAGGTTTAGTGGTTAGGGGTTAGGGTTACGGTATTAGGGTTAGGGTTAGGGTTTTAGGGTTAGGGGCAGGGTGAGGGTATTAGGGTTAGGTTTAGGGTATTAGGGTTAGGGTTTTTGGGTTAGGGTTAGTGTATAGGTTTAGGGTTAGGGTTTAGGGTTCGGGTTTAGGGTTAGAGTTAGGGTTTCGGGTTGGGTTAGGGTTTAGAGATAGGGTTAGAGTTAAGGGTTAGGGTTAAGGGTTAGATGTTAGGGTTAGGGTTTTAGGGTTAGGGGTAGGGTTAGAGTATTAGGGTTAGGGTTAGTTTTAGGGTATTGGGGTTAGAGTTAGGGTTAGGGTTTTAGGGTTAGGGTTTAGGGTTAGGGTTAGGGTTAGGGGTAGGGTTAGGGTATTAGGGTTAGTGTTAGTGTATAGGGTTAGGGTTTAGGGTTTGGGTTTAGGGTTAGAGTTAGGGTTTAGGGTTGCGTCTAGGGTTAGGGTTTATGGTTAAGGGTTAGGTTTACGGGTTAGGGTTAGGTGTTAGGGTTAGGGGATAGGGTTAGGGTTAGGGGTTTTTGTTAGGGTTAGGGGTTAGAGTTATGGTCAGGGTCAGGGTCAGGGTTAGGGTTGGGTTAGGGTTAGGGTTTAGGGTTAGGGTTAGGGGTTAGGGTTTGGGGTTAGGATTAGGGTTTGGGGTTAGGGTTTAGGGTAAGTGTTAGGTTTAGGGTTTAGGGTTAGGGTTTGGGTTAGGGTTACGGTTTGGGGTTAGGGCTTAGGGTAAGGGTTAGGGTTAGGGTTTAGGGTTAGGGTTAGGGTTAGGGTTAGGTGTTAGGATTAGGGTTTAGGGGTTAGGGTTAGAAGTTAGTGTTAGGATTAGTGGTTAGGGGTTAGGGTTAGGGTATTAGGGTTAGAGTTAGGGTTTTAGGGTTAGGGTTAGGGTTAGGGTATGGTTAGGGTATTAGGGTTAGAGTTAGGTTTAGTGTATTAGGGTTAGGCATAGGGTTTTAGGGTTATGGTTAGTGTATAGGTTTAGGGTTTGGGTTTAGGGTTAGGGATTAGGGTTAGAGTTATGGTTTAGGGGTTAGGGTTAGGGGTAAGGGTTAGGGATAGTGGTTAGGGGTTAGGGTTAGGGTATAAGGGTAAGGGTTATGGTTAAGCTTAGGGTTTTTGATTTAGGGGTAGGGTTAGGGTATTAGGGTTAGGTTCAGGGTATTAGGGTTAGGGTTAGGGTTAATGGTAGGGTTAGGGGTTAGGGTTTAGGGTTAGGCATAGTGTTAGGCACATGGTTAGGGTTAGGGGTAAGTGTTAGGTATAGGGGTTAGGGTTTAGGGTTAGGATTTAGGGGTTAGTGAAAGGGGTTAGGGTTAGTGGTTAGGGGTTAGGGTTAGGATATTAGGGTTAGGGGTAGGGTTAGGGCATTAGAGTTAGGGTTAGGCTTAGGGTATTAGGGTTAGGTTTAGGGTTAGTGTATAGGGTTAGGGTTAGGGTTTAGGGTTGGAGTTAGGGTTTAGGGTCAGGGTTTAGGGTTAGAGTTAGGATTTAGGGTTTGGTTAGGGTTTAGAGTTAGGGTTAAGGTTAAGGGTTAGGGTTAAGGGTTAGGGTTAGGGATAGGGGTTAGGGTTAGGGGTAAAGGTTATCATTAATGTTAGGGGTTAGGGTTAGTGTTTAGGGATTAGGGTTAGGGGTTGGGGTTAGGGTTAGTGGTTAGGTGTTAGGGTATTAGGGTTAGCATTAGGGTTAGGGTTAGAGTTTTATGGTTAGGGGTATGGTTAGGGTATTAGGGTTAGGGTTAGGTTTAGGGTATTAGGGTTAGGTTTAGGGTTAGTGTATAGGGTCAGGGTTTAGGGTTAGAGTTAGGTTTTTGGGTTGGGTTAGGGTTAGGGTTAAGGGTTAGGGTTAGGGTTATTTGTTAGTGTTAGGGGTTAGGGTTAGGGATATGGGTTAGGGTTAGGGGTAAGGGTTATGGTTAAGGTTAGTGGTTAGGGTTAGGGTTTAGGGATTAGGGTTAGGGGTTAAGGTTAGGGTTAGTGGTTAGGGGTTAGGGTATTAGGGTTAGCATTAGGGTTAGGGTTTTAGGGTTAGGGGTAGGGTTAGGGTATTATGGTTAGGGTTAGGTTTAGGGTATTAGGGTTAGAGATAGGGTTAGGGTTTTAGTGTTAGGGTTAGGGTTAGTGTATAGGGTTAGGGTTAGGGTTTAGGGTTAGGGTTTAGGGTTACAGTTAGGGTTTAGGGTTGCAATAGGGGTAAGGGTTTAGGGTTAGGGTTAAGGGTTAGGGTTAGGGGTTAGGGTTAGGGGTTAGGGTTAGGGGTTTTTGATAGGGTATGGGTTAGGGGTTAGGGTTATGGTCAGGGTTAGGGTTAGGGTTCGGTTAGGGTTAGGGTTAGGGTTTAGGTTTAGGGTTAGGGTGAGGGTTAAGATCAGGGTTAGGGTATTGGTTAGGTTTAGGGGTTAGGGTTAGGGGTTAGGGTTTTGGGTAAGGGTTAGGTTTAGGGGTTAGGGTTAGTGGTTAGGATTAGGGTTTAGTAGTTAGAGTTAGGGGTTAGGGTTAGGTTTAGTGGTTAGGGGTTAGGGTCTTTGGGTTAGGGTTAGGGTTTTAGGGTTAGGGGCAGGGTTAGGGTATTTGGGTTAGGTTTAGGGTATTAGGGTTAGGGTTTTAGGGTTAGGGTTAGTTTATAGGTTTAGGGTTAGGGTTTAGGGTTCGGGTTTAGGGTTAGAGTTGGGGTTTAGGGTTGGGTTAGGGTTTAGAGTTAGGGTTAGTGTTAAGGGTAAGGGTTAAGGGTTAGGGTTAGATGTTAGGGTTTTAGGGTTAGGGGAAGGGTTAGAGTATTAGGGTTAGGGTTAGTTTTAGGGTATTAGGGTTAGAGTTAGGGTTAGGGTTTTAGGGTTAGGTTTTTAGGGTTAGGGGTAGGGTTAGGGTATTAGGGTTAGGGTTAGTGTATAAGGATAGGGTTAGGGTTTAGGGTTTGGGTTTAGCGTTAGAGTTAGGGTTTAGGGTTGGGTCTAGGGTTAGGGTTTATGGTTAAGGGTTAGGGTTAGGGGTTAGGGTTAGGTGTTAGGGTTAGGGGATAGGGTTAGGGTTAGTGGTTTTTGTTAGGGTTAGGAGTTAGAGTTATGGTCAGGGTCAGGGTCAGTGTTAGGGTTAGGGTTGGGTTAAGGTTTAGGGTTAGGGTTAGGGTTTAGGGTTTGGGTTTAGGGGTTAGGGGTTAGGATTAGGGTTAGGGCTTAGGGTAAGGGTTAGGTTTAGGGTTTAGGGTTAGGGTTTGGTTTAGGGTTTGGGGTTAGGGCTTAGTGTAAGGGTTTAGGGTTTGGGTTTAGGGTTAGGGATAGGTGTTAGGATTAGGGTTTAGGGGTTAGGGTTAGAAGTTAGTGTTAGGATTAGTGGTTAGGGGTTAGGGTTAGGGTATTAGGGTTAGGGTTAGGGTTTTAGGGTTAGGGGTATGGTTAGGGTATTAGGGTTAGAGTTAGGTTTAGTGTATTAGGTTTAGGGTTAGGGTTTTAGGGTTAGGGTTAGTGTATAGGTTTAGGGTTAGGGTTTAGGGTTAGAGTTAAGGTTTAGGGGTTAGGGTTAGGGGTTAGGGCTAGGGATAGTGGATAGGGGTTAGGGTATTAGGGTAAGGGTTATGGTTAATCTTAGAGTTTTTGGGTTAGGGGTAGTGTTAGGGTATTAGGGTTAGGGTTAGGTTCAGGGTATTAGGGTTAGGGTTAGAGTTAATGTTAGGGTTAGGGGTTAGGGTTAGGGGTTAGGGTTTCTGGTTAGGGTTAGGCATAGGGTTTGGCACAGGGTTAGGGTTAGGGGTTAGTGTTAGGGATAGGGGTTAGGGTTTAGGGTTAGGATTTAGGGGTTAGTGAAAGGGGTTAGGGTTAGTGGTTAGGGGTTAGGGTTAGGATATTAGGGTTAGGGGTATGGTTAGGGCATTAGAGTTACGGTTAGGTTTAGGGTATTAGGGTTAGGTTTAGGGTTAGTGTATAGGGTTAGGGTTAGGGTTTAGGGTCAGGGTTTAGGGTTGGAGTTAGGGTTTTAGGGTCAGGTATTAGGGTTAGAGTTAGGATTTAGGGTTTGGTTAGGGTTTAGAGTTAGGGTTAAGGTTAAGGGTTAGTGTTAGGGGTTAGGGTTAGGGATAGGGGTTAGGGTTAGGGGTAAAGGTTATCATTAAGTTTAGGGGTTAGGGTTAGGGTTTAGGGATTAGGGTTAGGGGTTGGGGTTAGGGTTAGTGGTTAGGTGTTAGGGTTAGGGTATTAGGGTTAGCATTAGGGTTAGGGTTAGAGTTTTATGGTTAGGGGTATGGTTAGGGTATTAGGGTTAGGTTCAGGGTATTAGGGTTTGGTTTAGGGTTAGTGTATAGGGTCAGGGTTTAGGGTTAGAGTTAGGTTTTAGGGTTGGGTTAGGGTTAGGGTTAGGGTTAGGGTTAGGGTTATGTGTTAGTGTTAGGGGTTAGGGTTAGGGATATGGGTTAGGGTTAGGGGTAAGGGTTATGGCTAAGGTTAGTGGTTAGGGTTAGGGTTTAGGGATTAGGGTTAGGGGTTAGGCTTAGGGTTAGTGGTTAGGGGTTAGGGTTAGGGTATTAGGGTTAGCATTAGGGTAACGTTTAGTGTTTTAGGGTTCGGGGTAGGGTAATAGGGTTAGGGTTAGGTTTAGGATATTAGCCTTAGGGTTAGGTTTAGGGTTTTAGGGTTAGGGTTAGGGTTAAGGTTAGTGTAGAGGGTTAGGGTTAGGGTTTAGGGTTAGAGTTAGGGTTTAGGGTTGCGTTAGGGTTTAGGGTTAGGGTTAGGGTTAAGGGTTAGGGTTAAGGGTTACGGTTAGGGTTAGGTGTTAGGGTTAGGGGTTAGGGTTTGGGATTAGGGATTAGGGGTTAGGGTTAGGGTTACTGTTATAGTTAAGGGTTAGTGTATTATGGTTAGCATTAGGGTTAGGTTTTAGGGATATGGGTAGGGTTAGGGTATTAGGGTTAGGGTTAGGTTTAGGGTATTAGGTTTAGAGTTACGGTTAGGGTTTTAGGGTTAGGGGTAGGGTTAGGGTATTAGGGTTAGGGATAGTGTATAGGGTTAGGGTTTAGGGTTAGGGTTTAGGGTTAGAGTTAGGGTTTAGGGTTGGATTAGGGGTTAGGGTTACGGTTTAGGGTTAGGGTTAAGGGTTAGGGGGGACGGGTTAAGGTTAGGTGTTAATGTTAGGGGTTAGGGTTAGGGGTTTTTGTTAGGGTTAGGGGTTAGTGTTATGGTCAGGGTAAGGGTTAGGGTTTAGGGTTAGGGTTAGGGGTTAGGGTTTGGGGTTAGGGGTAGGTTTAGGGTTAGGGTGAGGGTTAGGTTTAAGATCAGGGTTAGGGTTTAGGGTTAGGGTATGGGTTAGGGTTAGGGGTTAGAGTTAGGGTTAGGGGTTAGGGCTTAGGTTAAGGGTTATGGTTAGGGTTTTATGGTTAGGGGTTAGGGTTAAGGTTAGGGGATAGGATTAGGGTTTAGGGTTTAGGGTTAGGGGTTAGGGTTAGGGGTTAGGGTTAGGGTATTATGATTAATGTTTGGGTTTTAGGGTTAGGGGTATGGTTAGGGTATTAGGGTTAGGGTTAGGTTTAGGGTATTAGGGTTAGGGTTAGGGTTTTAGGGTTAGGGTTAGTGTATAGGTTTAGGGTTAGGGTTAGGGTTTAGAGTTAGGGTTTAGGGTTTGGTTAGGGTTAAGGGTTAGGGTTAAGGGTTAGGGTTAGGTGTTAGGGTTAGGGTTTTAGGGTTAGGGGTAGGGTTAAGGTATTAGGGTTAGGTTTAGGGTATTATGGTTAGTGTATTAGGGTTATGGTTTTAGGGTTAGGGGTAGGGTTAGGGTATTAGGGTTAGGGTTAGTGTATAGGGTTATGGTTAGGTTTTAGGATTAGGGTTTAGGGTTAGAGTTAGGGTTTAGGGTTGGGTTAGGGTTTAGGGCTATGTTTTAGGGTTAGGGTTAAGGGTTAGGGTTATGGGTTAGGGTTAGGTGTTAGGGTTAGGGGTTAGGGTTTGGGGTTTTTGTTAGGGTTAGGGGTTAGGGTTATGGTCAGGGTCAGGGTTAGGGTTGGGTTAGAGTTAGGGTTTAGGGTTAGGGGTTATGGGTTAGGTTTTGGGGTTAGGGGTAGGTTTAGGGTTAGTGTGAGGGTTAGGGTTAAGATCAGGGTTATGGTTTAGGGTTAGGGTATGGGTTAGGGTTAGGGGTTAGGGTTAGCGTTATGGGTAAGGGCTAAGGGTAAGGGTTAGGGTTTAGGGTTAGGGTTAGGGGTTAGGGTTAGGGTTAGGGGTTTGGATTAGGGTTTAGGGGTTATGTTTAGAGGTTAGGGTTAGTGGTTAGGAGTTAGGGTTAGGGTATTAGGGTTAGGGTTAGGGTTTTAGGGTTAGGGGTAGGGTTTGGGATTTAGGGTTAGGGTTAGGATTAGGGTATTAGGGTTAGGGTTAGGGTTTAGGGTTAGGGTTTAGGGTTAGAGTTAAGATTTAGGGTTGGGTTAGGGTTTAGGGTTAGAGTTTAGGGTTAGGGTTAAGGGTTAGGTTTAATGGTTAGGGTTAGGTGTTATGTTTAGGGGTTAGGGTTAGGGTTATTGGTTAGGGTTAGGGGTTAGGGTTAGGGTCATGGTAAGGGTCAGGGTTCAGTTTCAGGGTTAGGGTTGGGTTAGGGTTAGGGTTA
>JAUIMM010003452.1:30000-47500 GCA_031769625.1 Taudactylus pleione
TTTAGGGTTAGGGTTTAGGGTTAGAGTTAGAGTTTAGGGTTGTGTTAGGGGTTAGGGTTTAGGGTTAGGGTTAAGGGTTAGGGTTAAGGGTTATGGTTAGGGTTAGGTGTTAGGGTTAGGGGTTAGGGATTAGGGTTTAGGGTTACTGTTATAGTTAAGGGTTAGTGTATTATGGTTAGCATTAGGGTTAGGTTTTAGGGTTAAGGGTAGGGTTAGGGTATTAGGGTTAGGGTTAGGTTTAGGGTATTAGGGTTAGAGTTAGGGTTAGGGTTTTAGGGTTAGGGGTAGGGATAGGGTATTAGGGTTAGAGTTAGGGTTTAGGGTTGGGTTAGGTGTTAGGGATACGGTTTAGGGTTAGGGTTAAGGGTTAGAGGGGACGGGTTAAGGTTAGGTGTTAGGGTTAGGGGTTAGGGTTAGGGGTTTTTGTTAGGGTTAGGGGTTAGGGTTATGGTCAGGGTAAGGGTTAGGGTTTAGGGTTAGGGTTAGGGTTTGGGGTTATGGGTAGGTTTAGGGTTAGGGGATAGGGTTAGGGTTAAGATCAGGGTTAGGGTTTAGGGTTAGGGTGTGGGTTAGGATTAGGGGTTAGGGTTAGGGTTAGGGGTTAGGGCTTAGGGTAAGGGTTAGGGTTAAGGTTTTATGGTTAGGGGTTAGGGTTATGGTTAGGGGATGGGATTAGGGTTTAGGGGTTATGGTTAGGGGTCAGGGTTAGGGGTTAGGGTTAGGGTATTAGGGTTAGGGTTTGGGTTTTAGGGTTAGGGGTAGGGTTAGGGAATTAGGGTTAGGTTTAGGTTTAGGGTATTAGGGTTAGGGTTAGGGTTAGGGTTTTAGGGTTAGGGTTAGTGTATAGGTTTAGGGTTAGGGTTTAGGGTTAGGGTTTAGGGTTGGGTTAGGGTTTAGGGTTAGGGTTAAGGGTTAGGGTTAAGGGTTAGGGTTAGGTGTTATGGTTAGGGTTTTAGCATTAGGGGTAGGGTTAGGGTATTAGGGTTAGGGTTAGGTTTAGGGTATTAGGGTTAGTGTATTAGGGTTAGGGTTTTAGGGTTAGGGGTAGGGTTAGGGTATTAGGGTTAGGGTTAGTGTATAGGGTTAGGGTTAGGTTTTAGGATTAGGGTTTAGGGTTTAGGGTTGGGTTAGGGTTTAGGGTTATGGTTTAGGGTTAGGGTTATGGTTAAGGGTTAGGGTTACAGGTTAGAGTTAGGTGTTAGGGTTTGGGGTTAGGGTTAGGTGTTTTTGTTAGGGTTAGGGGTTAGGGTTATGGTCAGGGTCAGTGTCAGGGTTAGGGTTAGGGTTGGGTTAGGGTTCAGGGTTATGGGTTAGGGGTTAGGGTTTGGGGTTAGGGGTAGGTTTAGGGTTAGTGTGAGGGTTAGGGTTAAGATCAGGGTTAGGGTTTAGGATTAGGGTATGGGTTAGGGTTAGGGGTTAGAGTTAGGGCTTAGGGTAAGGGTTAAGGTTAGGGTTTAGAGTTAGGGTTAGGGGTTAGGGTTAGGGTTAGGATTAGGGTTTAGCGGTTAGGGTTAGAGGCTAGGGTTAGGGTTAGTGGTTAGGAGTTTGGGTTAGTGTTTTAGGGTTAGCGTTAGGGTTTTAGGGTTAGGGGTAGGGTTAGGGTTTTAGGGTTAGGGTTAGGTTTAGGGTATTAGGGTTAGGGTTAGGGTTTTTAGGGTTAGGGTTAGTGTATAGGTTTAGGGTTTAGGGTTAGAGTTTAGGGTTAGGGTTAAGGGTTAGGTTTAAGGGTTAGGGTTAGGTGTTATGTTTAGGGGTTAGGGTTATTGGTTAGGGTTAGGGGTTAGGGTTAGGGTCATGGTAAGGGTCAGGGTTCAGTGTCAGGGTTAGTGTTAGGGTTGGGTTAGGGTTAGGGTTTAGGGTTTGGGATTAGGGTTTGGGGTTAGGGTTAGGGTTAGGGAGAGGGTTAGGGTTAAGATCAGGGTTAGGTTTAGGGTTAGGGTCATGGGTTAGGGTTAGGGGTTAGGGTTAGGGGATAGGGCTTAGGGTAAGGGTTAGGGTTTAGGGTTAAGGTTTGGGTTAGGGTTAGGGGTTAGTGTTAGGGGATAGGGCTTAGGGTAAGGGTTAGGGTTTAGGGTTAAGGTTTTGGTTATGGTTAGGGGTTAGGGTTAAGGATAGAATTAAGGTTAGGGTTAGGGTTTAGGGTTAGGGTTAGACATAGGGTTAGACAAAGGCTTAAGTGTTAGGGGTTAGGTTTAGGGATAGGGGTTAGGGTTAGGGGTTAGGGTTTAAGGGTTAGGGTTAGGGTTTATTGTTAGGGTTTAGGGTTAGAGTTAAGGTTTAGGGTTGGGTTAGGGTTTAGGGTTAGGGTTTAGGTTTAAGGGTTAGGGTTAAGTGTTAGGGTTAGGTTTTAGCATTAGGGTTATTGGTTAGGGTTAGGGGTTAGGGTCATGGTAAGGGTTAGGGTCAGGGTTAGGGTTGGGTTAGGGTTAGGGTTTGGGATTAGGGTTTGGGGTTAGGGTTAAGGAGAGGGTTAGGGTTAAGATCAGGGTTAGGGTCAGGGTCATGGGTTAGGGTTAGGGGTTAGGGTTAGGGGTTAGGTCTTAGGGTAAGGGTTAGGGTTTAGGGTTAAGGTTTGGGTTAGGGTTAGTGGTTAGGGTTAGGGTTAGAATTAAGTTTAGGGATAGGGTTTCGGGTTAGGGTTAGGGTTAGACATAGGGTTAGGCAAAGTGTTAGGGTTAAGGATAGGGGTTAGGGTTAGGGGTTAGGGTTACAGGTTAGGGTTAGGTTTTAGGGGTTAGGGTTACGGGTTAGGGTTAGGGATAGTGGTTAGGGGTTAGGGTTAGGGTATTAGGGTTAGGGTTATGGTTAAGCTTAGGGTTTTTGGGTTAGGGGTAGGGTTAGGGTATTAGTGTTAGGGTTAGGTTCAGGGTATTAGGGTTAGGGTTAGGGTTAATGTTAGGGTTAGTGGTTAGGGTTAGGGGTTAGGGTTTAGGGTTATGGTTAGGCATAGGGTTAGGCATAGGGTTAGGGGTTACTGTTAGGGATAGGGGTTAGGGTTAGGGGTTAGGGTTAGGATTTAGGGGTTAGTGAAAGGGGTTAGGGTTAGTGGTTAGGGGTTAGGGTTAGGATATTAGGGTTAGTGGTAGGGTTAGGGCATTTGAGTTAGGGTTAGGTTTAGAGTATTAGGGTTAGGTTTAGGGTTAGTTTATAGGGTTAGGGTTAGAGTTTAGGGTCAGGGTTTAGGGTTGGAGTTAGGGTTTAGGGTCAGGGTTTAGGGTTTGAGTTAGGATTTAGGGTTGGGTTAGGTTTTAGAGTTAAGGTTAAAGTTAAGGGTTAGGGTTAAGGGTTAGGGTTAGGGATAGGGGTTAGGGTTATGGGTAAAGGTTTTCATTAAGGTTAGGGGTTAGGGTTAGGGTTTAGGAATTAGGGTTAGGGGTTAGGGTTAGGGTTAGTGGTTAGGTGTTAGGGTTAGGGTATTAGGGTTAGCGTTAGGGTTAGGGTTATAGTTTTAGGGTTAGGGGTATGGTTAGGGTATTAGGGTTAGGGTTAGGTTTAGGGTATTAGGATTAGGTTTAGGCTTAGTGTATAGGGTTAGGGTTTAGGGTCAGGGTTTAGGGTTAGGGTTAGGGTTTAGGGTTGGGTTAGGGTTTAGGGTTAGGGTTAAGGGTTATGGTTAAGGGTTAGGGTTAGGGTTAGGTGTTAGTGTTAGGGGTTAGGGTTAGGGATATGGGTTAGGGTTCGGGGTAAGGGTTATGGTTAAGGTTAGTGGTTAGGGTTAGGGTTTAGGGATTAGGGTTAGGGGTTAGGGTTATTGGTTAGGGGTTAGGGTTAGGGTATTAGGGTTAGCATTAGGGTAACGGTTAGTGTTTTAGGGTTCGGTGTAGGGTAATAGGGTTAGGGTTAGGTATAGAACATTAGCCTTAGGGTTAGGTTTAGGGTTTTATGGTTAGGGTTAGGGTTAAGGTTAGTGTATAGGGATAGGGTTAGGGTTTAGGGTTAGGGTTTAGGGTTAGAGTTAGAGTTTAGGGTTGTGTTAGGGGTTAGGGTTTAGGGTTAGGGTTAAGGGTTAGGGTTAAGGGTTAGGGTTAGGTGTTAGGGTTAGGGGTTAGGGATTAGGGGTTAGGGTTACTGTTATAGTTAAGGGTTAGTGTATTATAGTTAGCGTTAGGGTTAGGTTTTAGGGTTAAGGGTAGGGTTAGGGTATTAGGGTTAGGGTTAGGTTTAGGGTATTAGGGTTAGAGTTAGGGTTAGGGTTTTAGGGTTAGGGGTAGGGATAGGGTATTAGGGTTAGGGTTAGTGTATAGGGTTAGGGTTTAGGGTTAGGGTTTAGGGTTAGAGTTAGGGTTTAGGGTTGGGTTAGGTGTTAGGGATACGGTTTAGGGTTAGGGTTAAGGGTTAGGGGGGACGGGTTAAGGTTAGGTGTTAGGGTTAGGTGTTAGGGTTAGGGGTTTTTGTTAGGGTTAGGGGTTAGGGTTATGGTCAGGGTAAGGGTTAGGGTTTAGGGTTAGGGTTAGGGTTAGGGTTTGGGGTTATGGGTAGGTTTAGGGTTAGGGGATAGGGTTAGGGTTAAGATCAGGGTTAGGGTTTAGGGTTAGGGTATGGGTTAGGATTAGGGGTTAGGGTTAGGGTTAGGGGTTAGGGCTTAGGGTAAGGGTTAGGGTTAAGGTTTTATGGTTAGGGGTTAGGGTTATTGTTAGGGGATGGGATTAGGGTTTAGGGGTTATGGTTAGGGGTTAGGGTTAGGGGTTAGGGTTAGGGTATTAGGGTTAGGGTTTGGGTTTTAGGGTTAGGGGTAGGGTTAGGGATTTAGGGTTAGGTTTAGGTTTAGGGTATTAGGGTTAGGGTTAGGGTTAGGGTTTTAGGGTTAGGGTTAGTGTATAGGTTTAGGGTTAGGGTTTAGGGTTAGGGTTTAGGGTTGGGTTAGGGTTTAGGGTTAGGGTTTAGGGTTAGGGTTAGGGTTAAGGGTTAGGGTTAAGGGTTAGGGTTAGGTGTTATGGTTAGGGTTTTAGCATTAGGGGTAGGGTTAGGGTATTAGGGTTAGGGTTAGGTTTAGGGTATTAGGGTTAGTGTATTAGGGTTAGGGTTTTAGGGTTAGGGGTAGGGTTAGGGTATTAGGGTTAGGGTTAGTGTATAGGGTTAGGGTTAGGTTTTAGGATTAGGGTTTAGGGTTTAGGGTTGGGTTAGGGTTTAGGGTTATGGTTTAGGGTTAGGGTTATGGTTAAGGGTTAGGGTTACAGGTTAGAGTTAGGTGTTAGGGTTTCGGGTTAGGGTTAGGTGTTTTTGTTAGGGTTAGGGGTTAGGGTTATGGTCAGGGTCAGTGTCAGGGTTAGGGTTAGGGTTGGGTTAGGGTTCAGGGTTATGGGTTAGGGGTTAGGGTTTGGGGTTAGGGGTAGGTTTAGGGTTAGTGTGAGGGTTAGGGTTAAGATCAGGGTTAGGGTTTAGGATTAGGGTATGGGTTAGGGTTAGGGGTTAGAGTTAGGGCTTAGGGTAAGGGTTAAGGTTAGGGTTTAGAGTTACGGTTAGGGGTTAGGGTTAGGATTAGGATTAGGGTTTAGCGGTTAGGGTTAGAGGCTAGGGTTAGGGTTAGTGATTAGGAGTTTGGGTTAGTGTTTTAGGGTTAGCATTAGGGTTTTAGGGTTAGGGGTAGGGTTAGGGTTTTAGGGTTAGGGTTAGGTTTAGGGTATTAGGGTTAGGGTTAGGGTTTTTAGGGTTAGGGTTAGTGTATAGGTTTAGGGTTTAGGGTTAGAGTTTAGGGTTAGGGTTAAGGGTTAGGTTTAAGGGTTAGAGTTAGGTGTTATGTTTAGGGGTTAGGGTTATTGGTTAGGGTTAGGGGTTAGGGTTAGGGTCATGGTAAGGGTCAGGGTTCAGTGTCAGGGTTAGTGTTAGGGTTGGGTTAGGGTTAGGGTTTAGGGTTTGGGATTAGGGTTTGGGGTTAGGGTTAGGGTTAGGGAGAGGGTTAGGTTTAAGATCAGGGTTAGGTTTAGGGTTAGGGTCATGGGTTAGGGTTAGGGTTAGGGGTTAGGGGATAGGGCTTAGGGTAAGGGTTAGGGTTTAGGGTTAAGGTTTGGGTTAGGGTTAGGGGTTAGTGTTAGGGGATAGGGCTTAGGGTAAGGGTTAGGGTTTAGGGTTAAGGTTTTGGTTATGGTTAGGGGTTAGGGTTAAGGATAGAATTAAGGTTAGGGTTAGGGTTTAGGGTTAGGGTTAGACATAGGGTTAGACAAAGGGTTAAGTGTTAGGGGTTAGGTTTAGGGATAGGGGTTAGGGTTAGGGGTTAGGGTTTAAGGGTTAGGGTTAGGGTTTAGGGTTAGGGTTTAGGGTTAGAGTTAAGGTTTAGGGTTGGGTTAGGGTTTAGGGTTAGGGTTTAGGGTTAAGGGTTAGGGTTAAGTGTTAGGGTTAGGTTTTAGCATTAGGGTTATTGGTTAGGGTTAGGGGTTAGGGTCATGGTAAGGGTTAGGGTCAGGGTTAGGGTTGGTTTAGGGTTAGGGTTTGGGATTAGGGTTTGGGGTTAGGGTTAAGGAGAGGGTTAGGGTTAAGATCAGGGTTAGGGTCAGGGTCATGGGTTAGGGTTAGGGGTTAGAGTTAGGGGTTAGGTCTTAGGGTAAGGGTTAGGGTTTAGGGTTAAGGTTTGGGTTAGGGTTAGTGGTTAGGGTTAGCGTTAGAATTAAGTTTAGGGATAGGGTTTCGGGTTAGGGTTAGGGTTAGACATAGGGTTAGGCAAAGTGTTAGGGTTAAGGATAGGGGTTAGGGTTAGGGGTTAGGGTTACAGGTTAGGGTTAGGTTTTAGGGGTTAGGGTTACGGGTTAGGGTTAGGGATAGTGGTTAGGGGTTAGGGTTAGGGTATTAGGGTTAGGGTTATGGTTAAGCTTAGGGTTTTTGGGTTAGGGGTAGGGTTAGGGTATTAGTGTTAGGGTTAGGTTCAGGGTATTAGGGTTAGGGTTAATGTTAGGGTTAGTGGTTAGGGTTAGGGGTTAGGGTTTAGGGTTATGGTTAGGCATAGGGTTAGGCATAGGGTTAGGGGTTACTGTTAGGGATAGTGGTTAGGGTTAGGGGTTAGGGTTAGGATTTAGGGGTTAGTGAAAGGGGTTAGGGTTAGTGGTTAGGGGTTAGGGTTAGGATATTAGGGTTAGTGGTAGGGTTAGGGCATTTGAGTTAGGGTTAGGTTTAGAGTATTAGGGTTAGGTTTAGGGTTAGTTTATAGGGTTAGGGTTAGGGTTTAGGGTCAGGGTTTAGGGTTGGAGTTAGGGTTTAGGGTCAGGGTTTAGGGTTAGAGTTAGGATTTAGGGTTGGGTTAGGGTTTAGAGTTAAGGTTAAGGTTAAGGGTTAGGGTTAAGGGTTAGGGGTTAGGGTTAGGGATAGGGGTTAGGGTTATGGGTAAAGGTTATCATTAAGGTTAGGGGTTAGGGTTTAGGAATTAGGGTTAGGGTTAGTGGTTAGGTGTTAGGGTTAGGGTATTAGGGTTAGCGTTAGGGTTAGGGTTATAGTTTTAGGGTTAGGGGTATGGTTAGGGTATTAGGGTTAGGTTTAGGGTATTAGGGTTAGGTTTAGGCTTAGTGTATAGGGTTAGGGTTTAGGGTCAGGGTTTAGGGTTAGGGTTTAGGGTTGGGTTAGGGTTTAGGGTTAGGGTTAAGGGTTATGGTTAAGGGTTAGGGTTAGGGTTAGGTGTTAGTGTTAGGGGTTAGGGTTAGGGATATGGGTTAGGGGTCGGGGTAAGGGTTATAGTTAAGGTTAGTGGTTAGGGTTAGGGTTTAGGGATTAGGGTTCGGGGTTAGGGTTAGGGTTATTGGTTAGGGGTTAGGGTTAGGGTATTAGGGTTAGCATTAGGGTAACGGTTTGTGTTTTATGGTTCGGTGTAGGGTAATAGGGTTAGGGTTAGGTTTAGAATATTAGCCTTAGGGTTAGGTTTAGGGTTTTAGGGTTAGGGTTAGGGTTAAGGTTAGTGTATAGGGATAGGGTTAGGGTTTAGGGTTAGGGTTTAGGGTTAGAGTTAGAGTTTAGGGTTGTGTTAGGGGTTAGGGTTTAGGGTTAGGGTTAAGGGTTTGGGTTAAGGGTTAGGGTTAGGTGTTAGGGTTAGGGGTTAGGGATTAGGGGTTAGGGTTACTGTTATAGTTAAGGGTTAGTGTATTATAGTTAGTGTTAGGGTTAGGTTTTAGGGTTAAGGGTAGGGTTAGGGTATTAGGGTTAGGGTTAGGTTTAGGGTATTAGGGTTAGAGTTAGGGTTAGGGTTTTAGGGTTAGGGGTAGGGATAGGGTATTAGGGTTAGGGTTAGTGTATAGGGTTAGGGTTTAGGGTTAGGGTTTAGGATTAGAGTTAGGGTTTAGTGTTGGGTTAGGTGTTAGGGATATGGTTTAGGGTTAGGGTTAAGGGTTAGGGGGGACGGGTTAAGGTTAGGTGTTAGGGTTAGGGGTTAGGGTTAGGGGTTTTTGTTAGGGTTAGGGGTTAGGGTTAATGTCAGGGTAAGGGTTAGGGTTTAGGGTTAGGATTAGGGTTAGGGTTTGGGGTTATGGGTAAGTTTAGGGTTAGGGGATAGGGTTAGGGTTAAGATCAGGGTTAGGGTTTAGGGTTAGGGTATGGGTTAGGATTAGGTGTTAGGGTTAGGGCTTAGGGTAAGGGTTAGGGTAAAGGTTTTATGTTAGGGGTTAGGGTTACGGTTAGGGGATGGGATTAGGGTTTAGGGGTTATGGTTAGGGGTTAGGGTTAGGGGTTAGGGTATTAGGGTTAGGGTTTGGGTTTTAGGGTTAGGGGTAGGGTTATTGAATTAGGGTTAGGTTTAGGTTTAGGGTATTAGGGTTAGGGTTAGGGTTTTAGGGTTAGGGTTAGTGTATAGGTTTAGGGTTAGGGTTTAGGGTTAGGGTTTAGGGTTGGGTTAGGGTTTAGGGTTAGGGTTTAGGGTTAGGGTTAGGGTTAAGGGTTAGGGTTAAGGGTTAGGGTTAGGAGTTATGGTTAGTGTTTTAGGGTTAGGGGTAGGGTTAGGGTATTAGGGTTAGGGTTAGGTTTAGGGTATTAGGGTTAGTGTATTAGGGTTAGGGTTTTAGGGTTAGGGGTAGGGTTAGGGTATTAGGGTTAGGGTTAGTGTACAGGGTTAGGGTTAGGTTTTAGGATTAGGGTTTAGGGTTTAGGGTTGGGTTAGGGTTTAGGGTTATGGTTTAGGGTTAGGTTTATGGTTAAGGGTTAGGGTTACAGGTTAGAGTTAGGTGTTAGGGTTTGGGGTTAGGGTTAGGGGTTTTTGTTAGTGTTAGGGTTAGGGGTTAGGGTTAGGGTTCAGGGTTATGGGTTATGGGTTAGGGTTTGGGGTTAGGGGTAGGTTTAGGGTTAGTGTGAGGGTTAGGGTTAAGATCAGGGTTAGGGTTTAGGATTAGGGTATGGGTTAGGGTTAGGGGTTAGAGTTAGGGCTTAGGGTAAGAGTTAAGGTTAGGGTTTAGAGTTAGGGTTAGGGGTTAGGGTTAGGGTTAGGATTAGGGTTTAGCGGTTAGGGTTAGAGGCTAGGGTTAGGGTTAGTGGTTAGGAGTTTGGGTTAGTGTTTTAGGGTTAGGATTAGGGTTTTAGGGTTAGGGTTATGGTTAGGGTTAGGTTTAGGGTATTAGGGTTAGGGTTAGGGTTTTTAGGGTTAGGGTTAGTGTATAGGTTTAGGGTTTAAGGTTAGAGTTTAGGGTTAGGGTTAAGGGTTAGGTTTAAGGGTTAGGGTTAGGTGTTATGTTTAGGGGTTAGGGTTATTGGTTAGGGTTAGGGGTTAGGGTTAGGGTCATGGTAAGGGTCAGGGTTCAGTGTCAGGGTTAGTGTTAGGGTTGGGTTAGGGTTAGGGTTTAGGGTTTGGGATTAGGGGTTAGGGTTAGGGAGAGGGTTAGGGTTAAGATCTGGGTTAGGTTTAGGGTTAGGGTCAGGGTCATGGGTTAGGGTTAGGGGTTAGGTTTAGGGGATAGGGCTTAGGGTAAGGGTTAGGGTTTAGGGTTAAGGTTTGGGTTAGGGTTAGGGGTTAGTGTTAGGGGATAGGGCTTAGGGTAAGGTCTAGGGTTTAGGGTTAAGGTTTTGGTTATGGTTAGGGGTTAGGGTTAAGGATAGAATTAAGGTTAGGGTTAGGGTTTAGGGTTAGGGTTAGACATAGGGTTAGACAAAGGGTTAAGTGTTAGGGGTTAGGTTTAGGGATAGGGGTTAGGGTTAGGGGTTAGGGTTAGGGTTAGGGTTTAAGGGTTAGGGTTAGGGTTTAGGGTTAGGGTTTAGGGTTAGGGTTTAGGGTTAGAGTTAAGGTTTAGGGTTGGGTTAGGGTTTAGGGTTAGGGTTTAGGGTTAAGGGTTAGGGTTAAGTGTTAGGGTTAGGTGTTAGCATTAGGGTTATTGGTTAGGGTTAGGGGTTAGGGTCATGGTAAGGGTTAGGGTCAGGGTTAGGGTTGGGTTAGGGTTAGGGTTTGGGATTAGGGTTTGGGGTTAGGGTTAGGGAGAGGGTTAGGGTTAAGATCAGGGTTAGGGTCAGGGTCATGGGTTAGGGTTAGGGGTTAGGGTTAGGGGTTAGGTCTTAGGGTAAGGGTTAGGGTTTAGGGTTAAGGTCTGGGTTAGGGTTAGGGTTTAGGGTTAGGGTTAGAATTAAGTTTAGGGATAGGGTTTCGGGTTAGGGTTAGGGTTAGACATAGGGTTAGGCAAAGTGTTAGGGTTAAGGATAGGGGTTAGGGTTAGGGGTTAGGGTTACAGGTTAGGGTTAGGGTTTAGGGGTTAGGGTTATGGGTATGAGTTAGTGATAGTGGTTAGGGGTTAGGGTATTAGGGTTATGGTTATGGTTAAGCTTACGGTTTTTGGGTTAGGGGTAGGGTTAGGGTATTAGTGTTAGGGTTAGGTTCAGGGTATTAGGGTTAGGGTTAATGTTAGGGCTAGTGGTTAGGGTTAGGGGTTAGGGTTTAGGGTTATGGTTAGGCATAGGGTTAGGCATAGGGTTAGGGGTTACTGTTAGGGATAGGGGTTAGGGTTAGGGGTTAGGGTTAGGATTTAGGGGTTAGTGAAAGGGGTTAGGTTTAGTGGTTAGGGGTTAGGGTTAGGATATTAGGGTTAGGGGTAGGGTTAGGGCATTTGAGTTAGGGTTAGGTTTAGAGTATTAGGGGTAGGTTTAGGGTTAGTGTATAGGGTTAGGGTTTAGGGTCAGGGTTTAGGGTTGGAGTTAGGGTTTAGTGTCAGGGTTTAGGGTTAGAGTTAGGATTTAGGGTTGGGTTAGGGTTTAGAGTTAAGGTTATGGTTAAGGGTTACGGTTAAGGGTTAGGGGTTAGGGTTAGGCATAGGGGTTAGGTTTATGGGTAAAGGTTATCATTAAGGTTAGGGGTTAGGGTTAGGGTTTAGGAATTAGGGTTAGGTGTTAGGGATAGGGTTAGTGGTTAGGTGTTAGGGTTAGGGTATTAGGGTTACCGTTAGGGTTAGGGTTATAGTTTTAGGGTTAGGGGTATGGTTAGGGTATTAGGGTTAGGGTTAGGTTTAGGGTATTAGGGTTAGGTTTAGGCTTAGTGTATAGGGTTAGGGTTTAGGGTCAGGGTTTAGGGTTAGGGTTAGGGTTTAGGGTTGGGTTAGGGTTTAGGGTTAGGGTTAGGTTTAGGGTTAAGGGTTATGGTTAAGGGTTAGGGTTAGGGTTAGGTGTTAGTGTTAGGGGTTAGGGTTAGGGATATGGGTTAGGGTTCGGGGTAAGGGTTATGGTTAAGGTTAGTGGTTAGGGTTAGGGTTTAGGGATTAGGGTTAGGGGTTAGGGTTAGGGTTATTGGTTAGGGGTTAGGGTTAGGGTATTAGGGTTAGCATTAGGGTAACGGTTAGTGTTTTAGGGTTCGGGGTAGAGTAATAGGGTTAGGGTTAGGTTTAGAATATTAGCCTTAGGGTTAGGTTTAGGGTTTTAGGGTTAGGGTTAGGGTTAAGGTTAGTGTATAGGGATAGGGTTAGGGTTTAGGGTTAGGGTTTAGGGTTAGAGTTAAAGTTTAGGGTTGTGTTAGGGGTTAGGGTTTAGGGTTAGGGTTAAGGGTTAGGGTTAAGGGTTATGGTTAGTGTTAGGTGTTAGGGTTAGGGGTTAGGGATTAGGGGTTAGGGTTACTGTTATAGTTAAGGGTTAGTGTATTATGGTTAGTGTTAGGGTTAGGTTTTAGGGTTAAGGGTAGGGTTAGGGTTAGGTTTAGGGTATTAGGGTTAGAGTTAGGGTTAGGGTTTTAGGGTTAGGGGTAAGGGTAGGGTATTAGGGTTAGGGTTAGTGTATAAGGTTAGGGTTTAGGGTTAGAGTTAGGGTTTAGGGTTGGGTTAGGTGTTAGGGATACGGTTTAGGGTTAGGGTTAAGGGTTAGGGGGGACGGGTTAAGGTTAGGTGTTAGGGTTAGGGGTTAGGGTTAGGGGTTTTTGTTAGGGTTAGGGGTTAGGGTTATGGTCAGGGTAAGGGTTAGGGTTTAGGGTTAGGGTTAGGGTTTGGGGTTATGGGTAGGTTTAGGGTTAGGGGATAGGGTTAGGGTTAAGATCAGGGTTAGGGTTTAGGGTTAGGGTATGGGTTAGGATTAGGGGTTAGGGTTAGGGTTAGGGTTTAGGGCTTAGGGTAAGGGTTAGGGTTAAGGTTTTATGGTTAGGGGTAAGGGTTACGGTTAGGGGATGGGATTAGGGTTTAGGGGTTATGGTTAGGGGTTAGGGTTAGGGGTTAGGGTTAGGGTATTAGGGTTAGGGTTTGGGTTTTAGGGTTAGGGGTAGGGTTAGGGAATTAGGGTTAGGTTTAGGTTTAGGGTATTAGGGTTAGGGTTAGGGTTTTAGGGTTAGGGTTAGTGTATAGGTTTAGGGATAGGGTTAGGGTTAGGGTTTAGGGTTGGGTTAGGGTTTAGGGTTAGGGTTTAGGGTTAGGGTTAAGGGTTAGGGTTAAGGGTTAGGGTTAGGTGTTATGGTTAGTGTTTTAGGGTTAGGGGTAGGTTTAGGGTATTAGGGTTAGGGTTAGGTTTAGGGTATTAGGGTTAGTGTATTAGGGTTAGGGTTTTAGGG
This sequence comes from Taudactylus pleione, assembly GCA_031769625.1. Taxonomy (NCBI): domain Eukaryota; kingdom Metazoa; phylum Chordata; class Amphibia; order Anura; family Myobatrachidae; genus Taudactylus; species Taudactylus pleione. The sequence continues at coordinate 42,905 of JAUIMM010003452.1, forward strand.
TTAGGGGTCGGGTTAGGGTATTAGGGTTAGGGTTAGTGTATAGGGTTAGGGTTAGGTTTTAGGATTAGGGTTTAGGGTTTAGGGTTGGGTTAGGGTTTAGGGTTATGGTTTAGGGTTAGGGTTATGGTTAAGGGTTAGGGTTACAGGTTAGAGTTAGGTGTTAGGGTTTGGGGTTAGGTTTAGGGGTTTTTGTTAGGGTTAGGTTTAGGGGTTAGGGTTATGGTCAGGGTCAGTGTCAGGGTTAGGGTTAGGGTTGGGTTAGGGTTCAGGGTTATGGGTTAGGGGTTAGGGTTTGGGGTTAGGGGTAGGTTTAGGGTTAGTGTGAGGGTTAGGGTTAAGATCAGGGTTAGGGTTTAGGATTAGGGTATGGGTTAGGGTTAGGGGTTAGAGTTAGGGCTTAGGGTAAGGGTTAAGGTTAGGGTTTAGAGTTAGGGTTATGGGTTAGGGTTAGGGTTAGGATTAGGGTTTAGCGGTTAGGGTTAGAGGCTAGGGTTAGGGTTAGTGGTTAGGAGTTTGGGTTAGTGTTTTAGGGTTAGGATTAGTGTTTTAGGGTTAGGGGTAGGGTTAGGGTTTTAGGGTTAGGGTTAGGTTTAGGGTATTAGGGTTAGGATTAGGGTTTTTAGGGTTAGGGTTAGTGTATAGGTTTAGGGTATAGGGTTAGAGTTTAGGGTTAGGGTTAAGGGTTAGGTTTAAGGGTTAGGGTTAGGTGTTATGTTTAGGGGTTAGGGTTATTGGTTAGGGTTAGGGGTTAGGGTTAGGGTCATGGTAAGGGTCAGGGTTCAGTGTCAGGGTTAGTGTTAGGGTTGGGTTAGGGTTAGGGTTTAGGGTTTGGGATTAGGGTTTGGGGTTAGGGTTAGGGTTAGGGAGAGGGTTAGGGTTAAGATCAGGGTTAGGTTTAGGGTTAGGGTCAGGGTCATGGGTTAGGGTTAGGGGTTAGGGTTAGGGGATAGGGCTTAGGGTAAGGGTTAGGGTTTATGGTTAAGGTTTGGGTTAGGGTTAGGGGTTAGTGTTAGGGGATAGGGCTTAGGGTAAGGGTTAGGGTTTAGGGTTAAGGTTTTGGTTATGGTTAGGGGTTAGGATTAAGGATAGAATTAAGGTTAGGGTTAGGGTTTAGGGTTAGGGTTAGACATAGGGTTAGACAAAGGGTTAAGTGTTAGGGGTTAGGTTTAGGGATAGGGGTTAGTGTTAGGGGTTAGGGTTAGGGTTTAAGGGTTAGGGTTAGGGGTTAGGGTTAGGGTTAGTGGTTAGGGGTTAGGGTTATGTAATTAGGGTTATGGTTAGGCTTAGGGTTTTTGGGTTAGGGGTAGGGTTAGTGTATTAGGGTTAGGGTTAGGTTCAGGGTATTAGGGTTAGGGTTAATGTTAGGGTTAGGGGTTAGGGTTAGGGTTTAGGGTTTTAAGGATAGGGTTAGGCATAGGGTTAGGCATAGGGTTAGGGTTTAAGGTTAAGGTTAGGGGTTAGTGTTAGGGATAGGGGTTAGGTTTACGGGTTAGGGTTAGGATTTAGGGGTTATGGTTTGGGGTTAGGGTTAGTGGTTAGGGTTACGGTTAGGGTATTAGGGTTAGGGGTAGTGTCACGGTATTAGGGTTAGGTTTATGTTTAGGGTATTAGGGTTAGGTTTAGGGTTAGTGTATAGGGTTAGGGTTAGGGTTTAGGGTCAGGGTTTAGGGTTGGAGTTAGGGTTTAGGGTCAGGGTTTGAGTTTGGGTTAAGGGTTGGGTTAAGGTTTAGGGTTAGGGTTAAGGTTAATGGTTAGGGTTAAGGGTTAGGGTTAGGTGTTAGGGTTAGGGGTTATGGTTAGGGATAGGGGTTAGGGTTAGGCATAAGGGTTATCGATAAGGATAGGGGTTAGGGTTAGTGTTTAGGGATTATGGTTAGGGGCTAGGGTTAGGGTTAGTGGTTAGGGGTTAGGGTTAGGGAATTAGGGTTAGCATTAGGGTTAGGGTTTTAGGGTTAGGGGTAGGGTTAGGGTATTAGGGTTAGGGTTAGGTTTAGGGTATTAGGGTTAGGTTTAGGGCTAGTGTATAGGGTTAGGGTTAGGGTTTAGTGTCATGGTTAAGTGTTAGAGTTAGGGTTTAGGGTTGGGTTAGGTTTAGGGTTAGGGTTAGGGTTAAGGGTTAGGGTTAAGGGTTAGGGATAGGGTAAGGGTTAGGGCTAAGGGTTATGGTTAAGGTTAAGGGTTAGGGTTTGGGGTTAGGGTTAGGGTTTAGGGATTAGGGTTAGGGGTTAGGGTTAGTGGTTAGGGGTTAGAGTTATGGTATTAGGGTTTGCATTATGGTTAGGGTTATGGTTTTAGGGTTCGGGGTAGGGTAATAGGGTTAGGGTTATGTTTAGGATATTAGGGTTAGGTTAGGGTTTTAGGGTTAGGGTTTAAGGTTAGTGTATAGGGTTAGGGTTAGGGTTTAGGGTTAGAGTTAGGGTTTAGGGTTGGGTTAGGGGTTAGGGTTTAGGGATACGGTTAACGGTTAGGGTTAAGGGTTACATTTAGGGTTAGGTGTTAGGGTAAGGGTTAGGGGTTAGGGTTAGGGATAGGGGTTAGGGTTAGGGTTAAGTGTTATGGTTAAGGTTATGGGTTAGGGTTAGGGGTTAGGGTTTAGGGATTAGGGTTAGGGTCAGGGTTAAGGTTGGGTTAGGGTTTGGGTTTAGGGTTTGGGGTAAGGGTTAGGGTTAGTGTGAGAATTAGGGTTAAGATCAGGGTTAGGGTTTAGGGTAAGGGTCATGGTCATGGGTTAGGGTTCAGGGGTTAGGGTTAGGGGTTAGCTTTAGTGTTAGTGGTTAGGGGTTAGGGTATTTGTGTTAGCTTTAGGGTTAGGGTTAGGGTTTTAGGGTTAGGGGTAGGGTTAGTGTATTAGGGTTAGGTATAGGGTATTAAGGTTTGGGTTAGCATTTTAGGGTTAGGGTTAGGGTTTGTGTATAGGGTAGGGTTAGTGTTTGGGATTAGGGTTAGGGTTTAGGGTTAGAGTTAGGGTTTAGGGTTGGGTTAGGGGTTAGGGTTTAGGGTTAAGGGTTAGGGTTAAGGGTTAGGGTTAGGTGTTAGGGTTAGGGGTTAGGGATAGGGGTTAGGGTTAGAGGTAAGGGTTATTGTTAAGGTTAGGGGTTAGGGTTAGGGGTTAGGGTTAGGGTTTAGGGATTAGGGTTAGGGGCTAGGGTTAGGGTTAGTGGTTAGGGGTTAGGGTATTAGGGTTAGCATTAGGGTTAGGGTTTTAGGGTTCGGGGTAGGGTAATAGGGTTAGGGTTAGGTTTAGGATATTAGGGTTAGGGTTAGGGGTTAGGGTTTTGGGTTAGGGGTTAGGGGTTAGAGTTTGGGGTTAGGGCTTAGGGTAAGGGTTAGGGTTAGGGTTTAGGGTTAGGGTTTAGGGTTAGGGTTAGGGTTTGGGGTTAAGGCTTAGGGTAAGGGTTAGGGTTTGGGTTAGGGTTAGGGTTAGGGGTTAGGATTAGGGTTTAGGGGTTAGCGTTAGGAGTTAGTGTTAAGGGGTTAGGGTATTAGGGTTAGGGTTAGGGTTTTAGGGTTAGGGGTATGGTTAGGGTATTAGGGTTAGAGTTAGGTTTAGTGTATTAGGGTTAGGGTTAGGGTTTTAGGGTTAGGGTTAGTGTATAGGTTTTGGGTTAGGGTTAGGGTTTAGGGTTAGGGTTTAGGGTTAGAGTTAAGGTTAGGGTTGGGTTAGGGTTTAGGGTTAGGGTTTAGGTTTAAAGGTTAGGGTTAAGGGTTAGGGTTAGGTGTTAGCATTAGGTTTATTGGTTAGGGTTAGGGGTTAGGGTCATGGTAAGGGTTAGGGTCAGGGTTAGGGTTAGGGTTGGGTTAGGGTTAGGGGTTAGGGTTAGCTTTGGGATTAGGGTTTGGGGTTAGGGAGAGGGTTATGGTTAAGATCAGGGTTAGGGTTTGGGTCAGGGTCATGGGTTAGGGTTAGGGGTTAGGGTTAGGGGTTAGGTCTTAGGGTAAGGGTTAGGGTTTAGGGTTAAGGTTTGGGTTAGGGTTAGGGGTTAGGGTAAGGGATAGAATTAAGGTTAGGTTTTAGGGTTAGGGTTAGGGTTAGACATAGGGTTAGGCAAAGGGTTAATTGTTAGGGGTTAGGGTAAAGGATAGGGGTTAGGGTTAGGGGTTAGGGTTACGGGTTAGGGTTAGGGTTTAGGGGTTAGGCTTAGGGGTTAGGATTAGGGATAGTGGTTAGGGGATAGGGTTAGGGTATTAGGGTTAGGGTTATGGTTAAGCTTATGGTTTTTGGGTTAGGGGTAAGGTTAGGGGATTAGGGTTAGGGTTTGGTTCAGGGTATTAGGGTTAGGGGTTAGGGTTAGGGGTTAGGGTTAGGGGTTAGGGTTTAGGGTTAGGGTTTAGGGTTAGGGTTAGGATATTAGGGTTAGGCGAAGGGTTAGGGCATTAGAGTTAGGGTTAGGTTTAGGGTATTAGGGGTAGGTTTAGGGTTAGTGTATAGGGTTAGGGTTTAGGGTCAGGGTTTAGGGTTGGAGTTAGGGTTTAGGGTCAATGTTTAGGGTTAGAGTGAGGAATTAGGGTTGGGTTAGGGTTCAGAGTTAGGGTTAAGGTTAAGGGTTAGGGGTTAGGGTTAGGGATAGAGGTTAGGCTTAAGGGTAAAGGTTATCA
>JAUIMM010003452.1:52500-57500 GCA_031769625.1 Taudactylus pleione
TAGGGTTTCGAGCTAGAACATGGGTTTAGGGTTGGGTTAGGGGTTAGGGTTAGAGTTAGGGTTAAGGGTTATGGTTAATGGTTAGGGTTAGGTGTTAGGGTTAGGGATTAGGGTTAGGTTTAGGGGTTAGGGTTAGGGTCAGGGTCAGGGTTAGGGTTTAGGGTTAAGGTTTGTGGTTAGGGTTTGGGGGGTAGGGTTAGGGTGAGGGTTAGGGTTAAGATCAGGGTTAGGGTCAGGGTCATGGGTTAGGGTTAGGGGTTAGGGTTTAGGGTTAGGGCTTAGGGTTTAGGGTAAGGGTTAGGGTTAGGGGTTATGGGTTAGGGGTTAGGAGTTAGGGCTTAGGGTAAGGGTTAGGGTTAGGGTTTTATGGTTAGGGGTAGGGTTAGGGTATTAGGGTTAGGTGTAGGGTATTAACGGTATGAGTAGTGTTATGGTTTTAGGGTTACGATTAGGGTTTCGGTTAGTGTATAGGGTTAGGGTTTAGGGTCATGGTTAGGGTTGTGTTAGGGTGATGGTAAGGGTTAGGGATTGGGGTTAGGGTTTGGGGTTAGGGTTAGGGTCAGGGTCATGGGTTAGGGCAGGGGTTGTGGGTTAGGGTTAGTGGTTAGGGGTTAGGGCTTCGGGTAAGGGTAAGGGTTATGGGAGATGGTTAGGGTTAGGGTTAGGGTTAGGGTTAGGGGTTAGGGTTAGGGGTTAGGCATAGGGTTAGGGTTAGGGTTTAGGGTTAAGAATAAGGGTTAGGGGTTAGGGTTTAGGGGTTAGGGTTAGTGTATAGGGTTAGAGTTAGGGTTTAGGGTTAGAGATAGTGTTTAGGGTTGGGTTAGGGTTTAGGGTTAGGGTTTAGGGATAAGGTTTGGGTTAAGGGTTAGGGTTAGGGTTAGGTGTTAGGGTTATGGGTTAGGGTTAGGGTCAGTGTTGGGTTAGGGTTATGGTTTAGGGTTAGGGTATGGGGTTAGGGTTTGGGGTTAGGGTTAGGGTGAGGGTTAGGGTTAAGATCAGGGTTAGGGTTTAGTGTTAGGGTTAGGGTAAGGGTCATGGGTTAGTGTTAGGTTTAGGGTTTAGGGTTTAGGGGTTAGGGTTAGTGTTAGGGTTTGTGGTTAGGGTTTAGGGTTAGGGTATTAGTGTTAGCGTTAGGGTTAGCATTTTAGGGTAAGGGGTAGGGTTAATGTATTAGGGTTAGGGTTAGGTTTAGGGTATTAGGGTTATGGTTAGGGTTAGGGTTAGTGTATAGAGTTAGGGTTAGGGTTTCGGGTTAGGGTTTAGGGTTAGAGTTAGGGTTTAGGGTTGAGTTAAGGGTTAGGGTCAGGGTTTAGGGTTAGGTTTAGGGTAAAGTGTTAGGGTTAAGGGTTAGGGTCAGGGTCAGGGTTAGGGTCGGGTTAGGGTTAGGGTTAGGGTTTAGGGTTAGGTCTAGGGTTAGGGTGAGGGTTAGGGTTAAGATCAGGGTTAGGGTTTAGGGTTAGGGTCAGGCTCATGGGTTAGGGGTTAGAGTTAGGGTTAGGGGTTAAGGGTTAGGACTTAGGGAAAGAGTTAGGGTTAGGGTTAAGGGTTTGGGTTTGGGTTAGGGTTAGGGGTTAGTGTGAGGGTTTAGGGGTTAGTGTTAGGGTTAGTGGTTAGGGTTTAGGGTTAGGGTATTAGGGTTAGCATTAGTTTTAGTGTTTTAGTGATAGGGGTAGGGTTAGGGTGTTAGGGTTAGGTTTAGGGTATTAGGGTTAGGGTTAGGGTTTTAGGGTTATGGTTAGCGTTAGGGTTAGTGTATAGGTTTAGAGTTAGGGTTAGGTTTTAGGGTTAGGGTTTAGGGTTAGAGTTAGGGTTTAGGGTTGGGTTAGGGGTTAGGGTTTGGGTTAGGGTTTAGGGTAGGGGCTAAGGGTTAGGGTTAAGGGTTAGGATTAGGTGTTAAGGTTAGGGGTTAGGTTTAGTGTTAAGGTTAGGGTTAGGGTTATGGGTAAGAGTTAGGGGATAGGGGTTAGGGTTAGGGTCATGGTCAGGGTCAGGGTTTTGGTTATGGTTAGGGATAGGGTTGGGTTTGGGTTAGGGTTAGGGTTTAGGGTTAGGGTTTGGGGTTAGTGTTTGGGGTTAGGGTGAGGGTTAGAGTTAAGATCAGGGTTAGAGTTTAGGGTTAGGGTCAGGGTCATGGGTTATGGTTAGGGGTTATGGTTAGGGGTTAGGGGTTAACGTTTGGGTTAGGGTTAGGGTTAGGGTTAGGGGTTAGGGTAAGGGGTTAGGGATAAGGTTAGGGATAGGGGTTAGGGTTTGGGTTAGGGGCTAGGGTTATGCATAGGGTTAGGCATAGGGTTAGGGGTTAGGGATAGGGTTAGGGGTTAGGGTTATGGATATGGGTTAGGGTTAGGGGTTAAGGTTAATGTTAGGGGTGAGGGTTAGGGTTAGGGATTAGGGATTAGGGGTTAGGATTAGGGTTACTGTTATAGTTAAGGGTTAGAGTATTAGGGTTAGCATTAGGGTTAGGGTTTTAGGGTTAGGGGTAGGGTTAGGGTATTAGGGTTAGGGTTAGGTTTAGGGTATTAGGGTTAGAGATAGGGTTAGGGTTTTAGTGTTAGGGTTAGGGTTAGTGTATATGGTTAGGGTTAGGGTTTAGGGTTAGGGTTTAGGGTTAGAGTTAGGGTTTAGGGTTGCGATAGGGGTTAGGGTTAAGGGTTATGGTTAGGTGTTAGGGTTAGGGGTTAGGGTTAGGGGTTTTTGTTAGGGTATGGGTTAGGGGTTAGGGTTATGGTCAGGGTTAGGATTAGGGTTCGGTTAAAGTTAGGGTTAGGGTTTATGGTTAGGGTGAGGGTTAAGATCAGGGTTATGGTTTAGGGTTAGGGTATGGGTTAGGGTTAGGGGTTAGGGTTAGGGTTTAGGGTAAGGGTTAGGGTTAGGGTTTGGGTTAGGGTTAGGGGTTAGGGTTAGTGGTTAGGATTAGGGTTTAATGGTTAGGGTTAGGGGTTAGGGTTAGGTTTAGTGGTTAGGGGTTAGGGTATTAGGGTTAGGGTTAGGGTTTTAGGGTTAGGGGCAGGGTTAGGGTATTAGGGTTAGGATTAGGGTTAGGGTTTTAGGGTTAGGGTTAGTGTATAGGTTTAGGGTTAGGGTTTAGGGTTAGAGTTAGGGTTTAGGGTTGGGTTAGGGTTTAGAGTTAGGGTTAGGGTTAAGGGTTAGGGTTAAGGGTTATGGTTAGATGTTAGGGTTTTAGGGTTAGGGGTAGGGTTAGAGTATTAGGGTTAGGGTTAGTTTTAGGGTATTAGGGTTAGAGTTAGGGTTAGGGTTTTAGGGTTAGGGTTTTAAGGTTAGGGGTAGGGTTAGGGTATTAGGGTTAGGGTTAGTGTATAGGGATAGGGTTAGGGTTTAGGGTTTGGGTTTAGGGTTAGAGTTAGGGTTTTAGGGTTTGGTCTAGGGTTAGGGTTTATGGTTAAGGGTTAGGGTTACGGGTTAGGGTTAGGTGTTAGGGTTAGGTGATAGGGTTAGGGTTAGGGGTTTTTGTTAGGGCTAGGGGTTAGAGTTATGGTCAGGGTTAGGGTTAGGGTTTAGGGTTAGGGTTAGGGGTTAGGGTTTGGGGTTAGGGGTTAGGAGTAGGGTTTGGGGTTAGGTCTTAGGGTAAGGGTTAGGTTTAGGGTTTAGGGTTAGGGTTTGGGTTAGGGTTAGGGTTTGGGGTTAGGGCTTACGGTAAGGGTTAGGGTTAGGGTTAGGGTTTAGGGTTAGGGTTTGGGTTAGGGTTAGGGTTAGGTGTTAGGATTAAGGTTTAGGGGTTATGGTTAGAAGATAGTTTTAGGATTAGTGGTTAGGGGTTAGGGTTAGGGTATTAGGGTTAGAGTTAGGGTTTTAGGGTTAGGGGTATGGTTAGGGTATTAGGGTTAGAGTTAGGTTTAGTGTATTAGGGTTAGGGTTAGGGTTTTAGGGTTAGGGTTAGTGTATAGGTTTAGGGTTAGGGTTTAGGGTTAGGGTATAGGGTTAGAGTTAAGGTTTAGGGGTTAGGGTTAGGGGTTAGGGTTAGGGATAGTGGTTAGGGGTTAGGGTTAGGGTATTAGGGTAAGGGTTATGGTTATGCTTAGGGTTTTTGGGTTTGGGTTAGGGTATTAGGGTTAGGTTTAGGTTCAGGGTATTAGGGTTAGGGTTAGGGTTAATGTTAGGGTTAGGGGTTAGGGTTTAGGGTTAGACATAGGGTTAGGCACAGGGTTAGGGATAGGGGTTAGTGTTAGGGTTTAGGGTTAGGATTTAGGGGTTAGTGAAAGGGGTTAGGATTAGTGGTTAGGGGTTAGGATTAGGATATTAGGGTTAGGGGTAGGGTTAGGGCATTAGAGTTAGGGTTAGGTTTAGGGTATTAGGGTTAGAGATAGGGTTAGGGTTTTAGTGTTAGGGTTAGGGTTAGTGTATAGGGTTAGGGTTTAGGGTTAGAGTTAGGGTTTAGGGTTGCGATAGGGGTTAGGGTTAGGGTTTAGGGTTAGGGTTAAGGGTTAGGGTTAGGTGTTAGGGTTAGGGGTTAGGGTTAGGGGTTTTTGTTAGGGTATGGGTTAGGGGTTAGGGTTATGGTCAGGGTTAGGGTTAGGGTTCGGTTAGGGTTAGGGTTAGGGTTTAGGGTTAGGGTGAGGGTTAAGATCAGGGTTAGGGTTTAGGGTTAGGGTATGGGTTAGGGTTAGGGGTTAGGGTTTGGGGTTAGGGTTTAGGGTAAGGGTTAGGGTTTAGGTTAGGGTTAGGGGTTAGGGTTAGGGTTAGTGGTTAGGATTAGGGTTTAGGGGTTAGGGTTAGGGGTTAGGTTTAGTGGTTAGGGGTTAGGGTTAGGGTTAGGGTTAGGGTTAGGGTTAGGGTTAGGGTTAGGGTTTAGGGTTAGGGTTAGGGTTAGGGTTAGGGTTTAGGGTTAGGGTTAGGGTTAGGGTTAGGGTTAGGGTTAGGGTTTAGGGTTAGGGTTAGGGTTAGGGTTTAGGGTTAGGGTTAGGGTTAGGGTTAGGGTTAGGGTTAGGTGTTAGGGTTAGGTGATAGGGTTAGGGTTAGGGGTTTTTGTTAGGGTTAGGGGT